>CM019717.1:78353211-78647656 GCA_009760885.1 Achatina immaculata | reverse complement strand
TCTCTCTAGCTAAATCGATGTTATTGTAGGATCTCTCTCTCCCTAACTTGATGTTATTGTAGGATCTCTCTCTCCCTAAATTGATGTTATTTTAGGATCTATCCACCTCTGAACCTGATGTTGTTGTAGGATCTCTCTCTCCCTAACTTGATGTTATTGTAGGATGTCTCCAACCGTAGGCCTGTTGTTGTAAGATTGTTCTTGTACTATCTCCCTGTAACTGCGAGCTGGTGTTTTTTGCAACCGATGCTGTGGAGGTGATGAAGCACAGCATCGTATCGGCGTGGAAGCGGGTTATGAGAGCTTTTTTTTCAGTTCCGGAGTACAGCTAAAAAGCATGAGGGTGTGCAGTGTTTCTTTAGCAGACCATGGGTACTTTGGCGATCCATACCCCGTTAGCCTGTTACTAGGGGCACCAACGGTGAGGTGGGACAGGGTCTTGGTCAGCTATGGTTCGCTAACCCTGGCGCTAGCATATCCGCTATGGGTCGCTGATTGCCTAATCGGACGTCTTCACCACCGTTGTTGTAAAATATACCTCTCTAACTGTGTGCCTGCTGTTGTTGTAAGATTTACCTCTTTAACTTGTAGGCCAGCTGTTGTTGTAAGATTTACCTCTTTAACGGTAGCCCTGCTGTTGTTGTAAGATTTACCTCTTTAACGGTAGCCCTGCTGTTGTTGTAAGATTTACCTCTTTAACGGTAGCCCTGTTGTTGTTGTAAGATTTACCTCTTTAACGGTAGCCCTGCTGTTGTTGTAAGATTTACCTCTTTAACGGTAGCCCTGTTGTTGTTGTAAGATTTACCTCTTTAACGGTAGTCCTGCTGTTGTTGTAAGATTTACCTCTTTAACGGTAGCCCTGCTGTTGTTGTAAGCTTAGGGTCTCGGCTAGATATGGTTCGCTAAACCCTAACGCTAGCAGTCAACAATGGGTCGAGGTCATTATCTCATTGAACTTGAATGTTGTGTTTTCAGCACATTGTAAAAGAGTTTGAAAAAAACAGCAAGCTGAAACATTTATTGTTTCACCTATTTTTCTCTGGCTGTACGTGTTTCTCACAAGCAGCTCAGTTTATATGTTTGTCTCATGTGTGTTGAAAACTAGTTTTATAAATTACTTCGGTACTTTGAGAATGCCTTTGAATGTAAATGCTACAGAAGAGTTCTTCAAATGTCATGGACACAAATATATATGTATGTGTGTGTATGTATATATATATATATATATATATTCTACTACAAGAACTTAATATTGAAGAAGGCTGGCTAGTAAAGAGGAGTAAACAGAGATTTATAACTTAAATATTTTTGACACATTAAACGTCATGATAATTTAGAGAAGACCGTCTTGGAAGGGTACATAATGGAGAAAAGAAAGAGAGGACGACCAAGGCGGAGATGGCTGCAAGACATCGTTGATGATCTGCAAATGGATGCATCCGCAGCAGGCCATCTTGCTTACAACCGAGAGGCATACCGGAGAGCTGTTAGGGAGGAGAGTTCTGCAAAGACTGACTGGCTGACTTTGAGATATACCTTACTCAAATGCTAGGTATGTTTTTCTTCGGTCAAAACTGTCAAAGAAATATGTTGCAATATACGTTTAAGACAGGACCTCGGTGAGGTCGTCGTGCCACCGGTCCAGCTTCATGCAGTCTATTCCGGACAGTTTGATTAGACACACGACGTCCTGCAAGCAATGACTGGGCACTTGAGGAAGCTGTTGTAAACCTGGTTCTTAGGTAATGAACCAGAATAAAGCGATCAACAGCTGCTATTGTCACCCTTGGTCGTCCACTGCGGTGCCGGTCTTCAGCTGAGCCAGTGGCTTAGAAACGGTTCCAAAGTCGACTGATGGTACTCTGCTGCACGTTTAAATGCCTGACACCCTGACTTTGACTTTCGGCTGTTTGCAGGCGACCAGTAGAAATGTTTCGTAAATTTTGCGATAGACGCGCCATAATTGTCTGCTTGAAAATTAATTGAATTTATTTGTGTAATCTCATCCTTTTATATGGTTTCATTTGGGTGGGAAGTGAGTTGTGCTCACCATAAAAATCACGACTTCTCCATAAACGTAAGGTGAGTTATGAAAAAAATGCGTGGTTAGCAAGGGCAGCTACTGCGTTCTGACTATACACGAGAATAGTAAAGTAAAATTCACGCTAAATCATGGACCTGATATCTTGGTGACAATTTCTGGTTTGGTTTGAGGTACCCGTGAAATATTTTTCTCATAACATATAACAAAATGAAGCTTATATAAGCTATGCGTTTATTTTTTGGGACAGTATATATAAAAATAGATGTATGTGTGTATGTATGTTCCATTCTGTGTTAGTAAGACATTCCTTTCTCCCCTAGGGATAGGGTGGAAAAGGGTGACATACAACCTACTAAATTCATGGAGGAACGAAAGAATGATCTAAGGGAGATAATTGTGAAATAGAGCGTTGCTGGTCTAAGAGCAGCATTTGTAGCCTCCCTTAGCTCTTTTTTGTTCTATACTAACAACTTGCTAACAATTTTATTAGAAAATCAATATACAACTATGAATGCGTTCCCGCATTCTGAATTGAGAACAACGTTTCTTGTTTAAACTAATGTATAATATGTCATATTGGAAATCAGACTTTTATCATCCTTTTAAATATGACAACCATCCCATTCCACTTTATGAAATTTACCCCCTTGGTCATTTGAGGTAAAAAAAAAACAGTACAAAAAGAGGTCCACGTTCAGTACAGATTTCATTGCCGTAACAATGGCTCCAAGGAAACGTAAGGCGATTGGCCAAGTGCAATCAAAGGCTAAAAAACTGAAACAGCATAGACAAACTTCCGAGGAGAGGAATAGAAGACTTACGACACTGCGCGAGAGAGCTGCTACATCTAGAGCATCAGAGACAGTACGGCAGCTGTGAGACCCGACTACAGGATAAGAGAGATAGAGCTACTACATCTAGAGCTTCAGAGACTGTACAACAGCATGAGGGCCGACTGCAGGAAATGAGACATAGAGCCAGGCGATCACGGACTGCACAACATTTTAGCTTAGCAATGGAAGGATTCCACTACTATGATCCACATAAAGACCACTAGCAGCATGCAATTGTTACCATCGGAAAAATGGAAATGATTTGTAGTTACTGTTATGCCAAAAGGTTTACATCAGAGTCTCCTGGTATTTGCTGCAAAAATGGGAAAGTAAAACTCTGCCAACTGGAACCACCACTGCAAGAACTTTTGACTTACATATCAGGAGTTACGTCAGTCAAAGTATTTTCCGAGTAACTTCAGAAAATACAACTCATGTTTCCAAATGACATCGCTCGGCGCCACATCAGTTGTTGAACAGCCAGGATTTCCATCAACATTCACGGTGCAAGGACAGATTTACCATAGAGCGGGATCACTGCTTCCGCTGCCAGATCAACCACCAAAATTTCTACACTTATGTTTTATTGGAAACGAACAAGAGCAAACTGACCAGAGGTGCGCCTACATCTCATGAACAAGACGTCAGACTGTGTTAAACTTACAAAGGATTTTTATGAGTACAATGATTTCATTAAAACGTTTAAAGCAGCATTGGAACGTAAGCCAGCGGATGAATATAAAGTAATCATAAGAGCAGACCGAAGACCAGCAGGCAAACACGAGCGGCACTTCAATGCTCCTCAGGTAGATGAGCCGCGGTATCAGGCGATGAGGTTGATCAACCGGATATCATACTGCAACGCATTTCAGAAACACGTCGATCTTATGATGGTCTACAGTACCCAGTGATATTCTCCCGTGGCGAAGATAGATATCGTTTTAATCTGAGGTAGGTCAACCCAGACCTTTTTTTCTCTGTATAGCGAGAATATTCTAAGAACGATCATCACAGAACCAGGCATAAAAATTGGAGGATACAATATTAACAACCTTCGGTATGCTGACGACACAGTACTGATAGCTGAGAACCAACAAGACCTGCAAAATCTCTTGGATAAAGTCGCAAAAGAAAGTGAACAGAAAGGCCTTACTTTGAACATCAAAAAGACAGAGACTATGGTTATATCTAAGAAACAGAATCCACCAGCATGCAGTATAAAATTAAACGGAACTATTCTAAACCAGGTGCAGAAATTCAAATACCTTGGAACAGTAATAACTTCAGATGGGAAATGCAGAACAGAAATTAGGAACAGAATAGGCCAAGCAAAGACTGCATTTCAGAGAATGAGAAACATATTAACCAACACATCCTTATCAATGAATGTTAGAAAACGAGTCCTAAAATGCTATATTGAACCTATCTTGTTGTATGGAAGTGAATCATGGACAATAGGCAAGTCTGCACAAAAATCATTCGAAGCAGCAGAAATGTGGCTTATTAGAAGAATGTTGCGAATCCCCTGGACAGCAAAAATAACTAATGAAGAATGTATGAGAAGAGCTGGAGAGACAAAAAACCTTGTCAAAAAGATAAGAGAGAGACAATGTACTTTCATAGGACATGCGATGAGAAGAGGGGGCATTGAAAATATTATAACAACAGGAAAAATAGAAGGAAGAAAATCAAGAGGAAGACCAAGAGAAATGATACTGGACAGTCTGACGGGATGGTGTGAGAGGAGATCACCAACTGAGCTGATGGCCTGCATAAAGGATCGGATACTCTGGAGAAGCATAATAGCCAACGCCAGTCGGCACGGCAAGTGATGATGATGATGATAGGTCAACCCAACAACAGGTAAAACAACCAGCAAGAAAGTTTCGGCCATGGATTTCTATGCACAGACTAATGGTTCGAGATACTGAGCAGAACCACATAATAAACTGCAGGCAATTGTTTCATCAATTCATCGTTGATGTGTATGCAAAAATCTTAACATTCATCTAAATCAACGTAAACTGAGAGCTTAAGAATATATTCACCTGAGAGATGCTGTGGCAAATGACGAGAACGTTGATAACCTCGGTCCCTTAGTCATACTACCAGCTACGTCTACAGGCAGTCCCAGACACATGCACGAATACACGAAAATATTATGACGTATGTGAGGACGTACAGAAGATCAGACTTATTTATCACCTACACCTGCAATCTAGCTTGGACAGAGATCAAGGGGATGCTTACCAATGGTCAATTACCCAGTGAGCGTCTCGGCTTGATTGCGAGAGCATTTAAAATAATCAGTTGAAATTAATTGAAGGGTCGTGTCTTTGGAATGCCAAGATGGTGGATGAACATGATTGAATGCGAGGACTACCACACTCACACAATTTAATCTAGTTGGCGGACAAAATTCAGCCCACACAAATCGATGACGTTATATCTGCTGAGTTGCCACACCCAACACAAAATCCTGAACTTTTTCCAGTGGTAACGAAAAACATGCTCAGCGGACTATGTGGATGTCTCAATCCCAACTCTCCGTGTATAAAGGACGGAAAGTGCACCAAGAAATACCCAAGAAAGTTGATTACTGAGACACAGACCGGACATGACGGTTATCCTCCATATAGACGGCGAGCTCCAGAAGTTAGAGGGTTCACGGCGAAACTAAACATACGAAGCAACACAGAAATAGAAATCGACAGTAGGTGGGTTGTGCCATTTTCGCCGCTGCTCTCAAAAAATGTTTCAGTCACACATCAACGTGGAGTACTGTAACAGTGTGAACTCGATTAAATATGTGTGTAAGTATGTTAACAAAGGTAGTGATATGACTGTTTTCGACATAACCAACCACAGAACAAACGATGAAGTGATGCAGTATCATTTGAGAAGGTACATTAGCAACAATGAGGCAGTTTGGAGAATCCTAGGATTTCCGATTCACGAAAGACACTCTACTGTTGTTCACCTCAGCGTCCATTTAAAAAATGGCCAGAGAGTTTATTTCATAACAGAGAGCGCCCCTACAGTGGTTGATCAGCCACCAAACACGACCTTAAGAGCATTCTTTCAACTGTGTCAGCAGGATCCTTTCGCAAGGACTCTGTTGTATAATGAGATACCTCGATATTACAAATGGAATGAATCGAGGAACGTTTTCTGTGAAAGAAAAGTTAGCCAGCCAGTCCCTGGACATGATGCAGTCGCCAGTGACGCCTTAGGTGGAGTGTACATTTCACCCCAGTAACACAGAATGCTATTTCCTTAGGATGCTTCTTCACTCATTTCGAGGACCAAGATCTGTCTCGGAGCTAAGAGCAGTAAACGGCGAGGTATGCCAGACATTTAGAGAGGCCTGTCAGAAGTTGGGTTTACTGGAAGGAGACTAGCACTGGGATGACACATTACGAGAAGCCGAATTGATCTTCCTCCCAGAGCAAATCAGAAACCTGTTTGCTATAATATTGACTACATGCAGTCCATTGAATCCAAACATTTTATGGGAAAAATATAAGGAGGCCCTAAGTGAGGATATACTTGCCAAAGTCCGAAGGGAAAATCCGACATTAGAAATTACATTAGGTCCAGACATTTTCAACACGGCTTTGATTATTCTTGAGGACAAATATGTGGCCATGATCAACAAAATATTACTGCAGCTCGGCCTGCCTGCACCAGTACGAGACGGACAAGACGTACTCCACGCAGATTACATACGAGAAAAGAACTACAACGTCGAAGAACTGATTGCATACGTCTCGGAAAAGAAACCACTTCTAAATCATGATCAGAAAAAAGAATATCAAATTATCATGGATCAGGTAGCGAAACAACAAAGTGGTATCATTTTTCTTGATGCTTCTGGGGACACAAAGAAAATATTTTTAACTAATTTAATTCTGGCCGAAATCAGGGCCCAGGGAGAAGTCGCTCACGCCATCGCCTCTTTAGGAATTGCGGCGAAGTTAATGGAAGGAGGGAGGACAGCCCGCATTTAAGTTGCCACTTGACATCGCCAGGCAGGAAAATTCTACCTGCAACATAAGCAAAGCACATGGTCGGTCGCAAGTGCTCAAGACATGTAAATTAATCGTATTGGATGAATGCACCATGGCTTGCAAGAAAGATTTTGAGGCCCTTTACTTCACCCTGTGAGATCTGAGAGGAAACGACAACCTGATAGGAGGAGCTCTGGTAGTCCTCTGTGGAGACTTTCGTCAAACTCTGCCGTCATCCCAAAGTCAACGCCGGCCGATGAGATCCACACGTTTAAAATATTCAAATACTTGTCATGTTACCAGGCGTAGTCACTGAATACAAGTCTATCGATACCATAGTATATGCCGATAAGGTTGTCAATTTTCCACCAGAGTTCCTAAACTCACTTGATCCGGCTTGATTGCCATCACATCATCTTTTACTTAAAGTGGAATATCCAATTATTTACCTACAGAACCTCGACCCCACCAAAATTTTGCAACGGCACAAGGTTGTGTGTAAAGAAGATGCTGGGCAATGTAATTAAAGCGACTATCTTAACAGGAAAGGGAGAGGGTAACGCAGTTTTTATCCCCTGGATACCATTGATTTCAACGGATCTCCCTTTTAACTTCCCCAGTGAGACTTGTGTTCTTTATCACGATCAGCAAGTCACAGGGGCAGTCTATTAAGTACTGCGGAGTGATTTGAGATTCCCATGGACAACTTTATGTTGCTTGCTCAAGGATGGATTCAAGAATTTATTTATTCTTGTTCCTGGATGTGAAACTAAAAATGTTTATAATCAAGTTTTGAGTTTAATATTATAGTGAATTTGTAAGACTTTGCTCTATAATTTGCATACTGTACTTATAATTTTAAATACTTGTAAATAACATTATTTCGATATTACACTATATATAGAATTCATTCCTTTTCCTGTCTGGTGGACGATTGGGATAAATAAATACCTAGGCAATGCCGAGTAATCAGCTAGTAATCATAATAAAACACGCTGAACTCTTTCAGCGCAGAGTAGCATTTTAACTGAGGCTACTAAAGATTGCATACATTTACAAATAATAAGTTTATTTTTTTAAGGGGCACACAATAAATATATTTAAATCAAACTTGACAACGAATGCTGTATAATATTATCTCCTTTTTCTTGGAGCTGGTGTTTTTTGCAGCAGATTCGGTGTAGATGTTGAGGCACAGGATCGTGTTAGCCTGGAAGAGAGTTAAGGCGGCTGTTTTTTTTGTCATTGAGTGCAGCTAAAGAGCAAGGGTGCGCAGTACTTCTTTAGCAGACTCCACCACCATGGGAACTACAGTGAACCTTTGATGGTTTAGCCAGGCTAGGCTTGTTACTGGGGATACCAAAGGAGAAGTGAGAGAGGGTCTTTGTAGGCTATGGTTCACCAATCTTGATGTCAGTATGTCAGCTATGGGTTGCTCTGCATATTGGGCAGCGTACCCCCCTCCATAATATTAATTAACTGAGAGGATTAAATAAAGCTGGCCTCTAAAAACTTAATGTATGCATATAAAGAGTTCAGAATCTGATATCTCATTCAGGACACTCCCATACATGCTTCGTCGCATACTCCAACATCCACCGAAGAGTGTTCACTAATACTTCCGTCAAATGTTGGTTATTATGCGTTTTCACCCACTTAGTTCAGATTTTTTTTTCTCCAGTGCTCTTGTTCTGTCTCAGATTCATCAGTCTCTGTATATGCACACTGCCCATCCACTCCCTCTTTTTATCCTCCCAGTCTAATACAGTTTTCACAATGTTCTCCGTATCCATTTTCAGCCTGTCCAGCCAGTCTGTCAGCCAACTCACTTCCATGCACGCCAGCATGCCCTGAACAGAAGATCCACGTTAGCCCCCTCACATGTGAGTGTCTCAACAGGTTTACCAAAGAAAATTCTTCACAATCGTCCTTAGCATGTTCTGTGAGTCCCTAACAACAATACCATGAGACTTCCTGATCTACCAGCCTCCAGATACTGCCTCAGTTTTCATTGCAGTGTTCTTGTAAAAAGTGTCTATTTCCTGAATTTTTCTCATTCCTTCTGCGTCTCATATCTGTCTGCCTGCCTGCCTGTCTGTCTGTCTGTGCGTGCGTGCGTGTGTGTGAGAGAGAGAGAGAGAGTGAGTGAGTGAGAGAGAGAGAGAGAGAGAGAGAGAGGTGGGGAGAACATCCAGTCTGGCAATCAGCCTCAAGCTGATATGCTAGCACCAGAGTAGGCGAGACATAGCCGACCAAAACCCTATCCCACTTTTCTGTTGGTACCCAACAGGCCTAGCTCAGCTATCAGAGCAGAGATCACCACAGTCCCCATGGTGGTGGAGCCTGTTGAAGAAGCACTACACATAACCTGCTCCCAAGCCAACACAAAGCTGTGCCTCAATATCATCACTGAATAAGCTGCAATTCGTAGTTCTAGCAAGACAGATGAAGCAGTTCTCCTGTGGTCTGGTTCAGTTCTGGTTGTTCAGGACTTGCTGGTAGAAAACTTCACATCTCAGCGGTGAAAGTCACTCATCTTCTATTTTATCTCCTGATATAAACGTCTTCGGCAATTTAAAAATGGGACAAACTTTTGTGGACGATAATCCTCGAACTCTTATGCAGCACCACATGAACACAGTATTGCCACAAAAGCCACAACCCATTTGGCTGCCAGTGTAAATTTAGTGTTAAGTGTTTTTAAAGTTCTCATCAAATTTATTTCACCACGTCTTTTGTTCTCCAGGTTTTCATAATGTGAAGGGAAAAAACAAAAACAGCCATGAATCTGTGCTTGTGTAAATACTTCCCTGGCAGAAACAGGGCTGACTGTTCGTAACCTTCAATACAGAACTCAGATGGAGCTCTCTCCATGTTTTTTTTTTTTTTAATGCAAGTGAACAATGTATAGCATAACATTAATTATATGAATAAATGTCTTCACTGCAACAAGCCCAGCAATACACACTGCAGGGGAAAAAAAAATCACATTTTCTATTCTTTTCCAGTCCTTTTTGCCAGGTCACATCCCTATTTCCTTGTAAAGTTTTCAAAGAAATAGTTCATTTTTAAAATGGTGGTGGTGGCCCCCCCCCTCCGAATAAAACATGTAACTGAAATGTAGGAGTATGTCATAATTCAGTTTTTTCTCCCTTCCAAAATGAAACATCTCTCTACCTTTTTTGAAAATGCCTAGTACTGTACCTTTGGTGGCATCATAACAGCATATCAAGCACTTTAATTCAAGTGCCAACCCGCGTGGCACAGGTGATTATTTCTCTCCACAATTCCCCGTCTTTCAACTTGATTATGAGATCCGCTGGTCACTTTCTTCCTAGCAACACTGACAGCCCATCCCGTAACTTCTCTCTCTGTCTTCCTCTGTCTCTTCTTCCTTCAATTTTTCCAATTGCCACAGTGTGTTCTAATGTTCCTCTTCTCAGAGAATGTCCTATAAATCTCGCTTGTCTGCCTCTGATCTTTGCTATAACTGCTTTTTAACTGCAGCCTCTCTTCTGACTTCTTCACTACTTTCTTGCCTGTCCATGCTACCTTCAACATCCTTCTTATAAAGCACATCTCCATGTTACTGGAGCATTGTAAGTAAGCACACCATCCTTTGTGCAGCCTCAACTCTTCAAACATGCTTGAAAAGCCTGTTAGTGTTCCCAGTAACACAGGGCTCTCCATGTTGGTGGAGTTAAGCCTGACTGTGGGGGGGGGGGGGGGGTCTACTAGCAGGTCACTGTCACCCAGCCCCTAGTGTCTGTGCTTCAGCAGCTTCACTGCACTGACTTTCCAGACCAACATCTCCATCTTATAAGAGCATAGTAGCTGAGACCAACATCTCCATCTTATAAGAGCATAGTAGCTGAGACCAACATCTCCATCTTATAAGAGAATAGTAGCTGAGACCAACATCTCCATCTTATAAGAGAATAGTAGCTAAGACCAACATCTCCATCTTATAAGAGCATAGTAGCTGAGACCAACATCTCCATCTTATAAGAGAATAGTAGCTGAGACCAACATCTCCATCTTATAAGAGCATAGTAGCTAAGACCAACATCTCCATCTTATAAGAGCATAGTAGCTAAGACCAACATCTCCATCTTATAAGAGAATAGTAGCTAAGACCAACATCTCCATCTTATAAGAGAATAGTAGCTAAGACCAACATCTCCATCTTATAAGAGAATAGTAGCTAAGACCAACATCTCCATCTTATAAGAGAATAGTAGCTGAGACCAACATCCCATCTTATAAGAGATAGTAGCTAAGACCAACATCTCCATCTTATAAGAGAATAGTAGCTAAGACCAACATCTCCATCTTATAAGAGAATAGTAGCTGAGACCAACATCCATCTTATAAGAGAATAGTAGCTAAGACCAACATCTCCATCTTATAAGAGAATAGTAGCTAAGACCAACATCTCCATCTTATAAGAGAATAGTAGCTGAGACCAACATCTCCATCTTATAAGAGAATAGTAGCTGAGACCAACATCTCCATCTTATAAGAGAATAGTAGCTGAGACCAACATCTCCATCTATAAGAGAATAGTAGCTGAGACCAACTCATTGCAGTGTTCTTGGTTCTTTCTTTTATCCATCAAGATATCTTCATCTTGTGTAGCAGCTCCTGGTCTCACAGAAACTGCTTGTAAAAAGTGTCTATTTCCCTGAATTTTTCTCATTCCTTCTGCGTCTCATATCTGTCTGCCTGCCTGCCTGTCTGTCGTCTGTGCGTGCGTGCGTGTGTGTGAGAGAGAGAGAGAGAGAGAGAGAGAGTGAGAGAGAGAGAGAGAGAGAGGTGGGGAGAACATCCAGTCTGGCAATCAGCCTCAAGCTGATATGCTAGCACCAGAGTAGGCGAGACATAGCCGACCAAAACCCTATCCCACTTTTCTGTTGGTACCCAACAGGCCTAGCTCAGCTATCAGAGCAGAGATCACCACAGTCCCCATGGTGGTGGAGCCTGTTGAAGAAGCACTACACATAACCTGCTCCCAAGCCAACACAAGCTGTGCCTCAATATCATCACTGAATAAGCTGCAATTCGTACTTCTAGCAAGACAGATGAAGCAGTTCTCCTGTGGTCTGGTTCAGTTCTGGTTGTTCAGGACTTGCTGGTAGAAAACTTCACATCTCAGCGGTGAAAGTCACTCATCTTCTATTTCTCTGATATAACGTCTTCGGCAATTAAAAATGGGACAAACTTTGTGGACGATAATCCTCGAACTCTTATGCAGCACCACATGAACACAGTATTGCCACAAAGCCAACCCATTTGGCTGCCAGTGTAAATTTAGTGTTAAGTGTTTTTAAAGTTCTCATCAAATTTATTTCACCACGTCTTTTGTTCTCCGGTTTTCATAATGTGAAGGGAAAAAACAAAACAGCCATGAATCTGTGCTTGTGTAAATACTTCCCTGGCAGAAACAGGGCTGACTGTTCATAACCTTCAATACAGAACTCAGATGGAGCTCTCTCCATGTTTGTTTTTTTTTTAATGCAAGTGAACAATGTATAGCATAACATTAATTATATGAATAAATGTCTTCACTGCAACAAGCCCAGCAATACACACTGCAGGGGAAAAAAAATCACATTTTCTATTCTTTCCAGTCCTTTTGCCAGGTCACATCCCTATTTCCTTGTAAAGTTTTCAAAGAAATAGTTCATTTTTAAAATGGTGGTGGTGGTAGCCCCCCCCCCCTCCGAATAAAACATGTAACTGAAATGTAGGAGTATGTCATAATTCAGTTTTTTCTCCCTTCCAAAATGAAACATCTCTCTACCTTTTTTGAAAATGCCTAGTACTGTACCTTTGGTGGCATCATAACAGCATATCAAGCCTTTAATTCAAGTGCCAACCCGCGTGGCACAGTGATTATTTCTCTCCACAATTCCCCGTCTTTCAACTTGATTATGAGATCCGCTGGTCACTTTCTTCCTAGCAACACTGACAGCCCATCCCGTAACTTCTCTCTCTGTCTTCCTCTGTCTCTTCTTCCTTCAATTTTTCCAATTGCCACAGTGTGTTCTAATGTTCCTCTTCTCAGAGAATGTCCTATAAATCTCGCTTGTCTGCCTCTGATCTTTGCTATAACTGCTTTTTAACTGCAGCCTCTCTTCTGACTTCTTCACTACTTTCTTGCCTGTCCATGCTACCTTCAACATCCTTCTTATAAAGCACATCTCCATGTTACTGGAGCATTGTAAGTAAGCACACCATCCTTTGTGCAGCCTCAACTCTTCAAACATGCTTGAAAAGCCTGTTAGTGTTCCCAGTAACACAGGGCTCTCCATGTTGGTGGAGTTAAGCCTGACTGTGGGGGGGGGGGGGGTCTACTAGCAGGTCACTGTCACCCACCCCCTAGTGTATGTGCTTCAGCAGCTTCACTGCACTGACTTTCCAGACCAACATCTCCATCTTATAAGAGAATAGTAGCTGAGACCAACATCTCCATCTTATAAGAGAATAGTAGCTAAGACCAACATCTCCATCTTATAAGAAATAGTAGCTGAGACCAACATCTCATCTTATAAGAGAATAGTGGCTGAGACCAACATCTGTATCTTATAAGAGATAGTAGCTGAGACCACATCTCCATCTATAAGAGAATAGCTGAGACCAACATCTGTATCTTACAGAGAATAGTAGCTAAGACCAACATCTGTATCTTATAAGAGATAGTAGCTGAGACAACATCTCCATCTTACAAGAGAATAGTAGCTGAGAACAACATCTCCATCTTATAAGAGAATAGTGGCTGAGACCAACATCTGTATCTTATAAGAGAATAGTGGCTGAGACCAACATCTCATCTTATAAGAGCATAGTAGCTAAGACCAACATCTCCATTAATAAGAGAATAGTGGCTGAGACCAACATCTGCATCTTACAAGAGAATACTTGCTGAGACCAACATCTCCATCTTACAAGAGAATACTTGCTGAGACCAACATCTCCATTATAAGAGAATAGTCGCTGAGACCAACATCTATCTTACAAGAGAATACTAGCTAAGACCAACATCTCCATCTTACAAGAGAATACTTGCTGAGACCAACATCTGTATCTTATAAGAGAATAGCTGAGACCAACATCTGTATCTTACAAGAGAATACTTGCTGAGACCAACATCTCCATCTTACAAGAGAATAGTAGCTGAGACCAAATCTCCATCTTATAAGAGAATAGTCGCTGAGACCAACATCTAAATCTAATAAGAGATAGTAGCTGAGACCAACATCTGCATCTTACAAGAGAATACTAGCTAAGACCAACATCTGTATCTTATAAGAGAATAGCTGAGACCAACATCTCATCTTATAAGAGAATAGCTGAGACCAACATCTATCTTACAAGAGAATACTTGCTGAGACCAACATCTCCATCTTACAAGAGAATACTTGCTGAGACCAACATCCATCTTATAAGAATAGTAGCTGAACCAACATCTCCATCTTATAAGAGCATAGTAGCTAAGACCAACATCTCCATCTTACAAGAGAATACTTGCTGAGACCAACATCTATCTTACAAGAGAATACTTGCTGAGACCAACATCTGTATCTTACAAGAGAATACTAGCTGAGACCAAATCTCCATCTTATAAGAGATAGTAGCTAAGACCAACATCTGTATCTTATAAGAGAATAGTGGCTGAGACCAACATCTAAATCTAATAAGAGAATAGTCGCTGAGACCAACATCTCCATCTTATAAGAGCATAGTAGCTAAGACCAACATCTGCATCTTACAAGAGAATACTTGCTGAGACCAACATCTCCATCTTATAAGAGAATAGTAGCTGAGACCAACATCTCCATCTTATAAGAGAATAGTAGCTGAGACCAACATCTCCATCTTATAAGAGAATAGTAGCTGAGACCAACATCTCCATCTTATAAGAGAATAGTAGCTGAGACCAACATCTCCATCTTATAAGAGATAGTAGCTGAGACCAACATCTCCATCTTATAAGAGAATAGTAGCTGAGACCAACATCTCCATCTTATAAGAGCATAGTAGCTAAGACCAACATCTCCATCTTATAAGAGCATAGTAGCTAAGACCAACATCTCCATCTTATAAGAGCATAGTAGCTAAGACCAACATCTCCATCTTATAAGAGCATAGTAGCTAAGACCAACATCTCCATCTTATAAGAGCATAGTAGCTAAGACCAACATCTCCATCTTATAAGAGCATAGTAGCTAAGACCAACATCTCCATCTTATAAGAGAATAGTAGCTGAGACCAAATCTCCATCTTATAAGAGCATAGTAGCTAAGACCAACATCTCCATCTTATAAGAGAATAGTAGCTGAGACCAACATCTCCATCTTATAAGAGAATAGTAGCTGAGACCAACATCTCCATCTTATAAGAGCATAGTAGCTAAGACGAACATCTCCATCTTATAAGAGCATAGTAGCTAAGACCAACATCTCCATCTTATAAGAGCATAGTAGCTAAGACCAACATCTCCATCTTATAAGAGCATAGTAGCTAAGACCAACATCTCCATCTTATAAGAGCATAGTAGCTAAGACCAACATCTCCATCTTATAAGAGCATAGTAGCTAAGACCAACATCTCCATCTTATAAGAGCATAGTAGCTAAGACCAACATCTCCATCTTATAAGAGCATAGTAGCTAAGACCAACATCTCCATCTTATAAGAGCATAGTAGCTAAGACCAACATCTCCATCTTATAAGAGCATAGTAGCTAAGACCAACATCTCCATCTTATAAGAGAATAGTAGCTAAGACCAACATCTCCATCTTATAAGAGAATAGTAGCTAAGACCAACATCTCCATCTTATAAGAGAATAGTAGCTAAGACCAACATCTCCATCTTATAAGAGAATAGTAGCTGAGACCAACATCTCCATCTTATAAGAGAATAGTAGCTGAGACCAACATCTCCATCTTATAAGAGAATAGTAGCTGAGACCACATCTCCATCTTATAAGAAATAGTAGCTGAGACCAACATCTCCATCTATAAGAGAATAGTAGCTGAGAACAACATCTCCATCTTATAGAGAATAGTAGCTGAGACCAACATCTCCATCTATAAGAGAATAGTGGCTGAGACCAACATCTCCATCTATAAGAGAATAGTGGCTGAGACCAACATCTCCATCTATAAGAGAATAGTGGCTGAGACCAACATCTCCATCTTATAAGAGAATAGTGGCTGAGACCAACATCTCCATCTAATAAGAGAATAGTGGCTGAGACCAACATCTCCATCTAATAAGAGAATAGTGGCTGAGACCAACATCTCCATCTAATAAGAGAATAGTGGCTGAGACCAACATCTCCATCTAATAAGAGAATAGTAGCTGAGACCAACATCTCCATCTAATAAGAGAATAGTAGCTGAGACCAACATCTCCATCTAATAAGAGAATAGTAGCTGAGACCAACATCTCCATCTAATAAGAGAATAGTAGCTGAGACCAACATCTCCATCTAATAGAGAATAGTAGCTGAGACCAACATCTCCATCTAATAAGAATAGTAGCTGAGACCAACATCTCCATCTTATAAGAGAATAGTAGCTGAGACCAACATCTCCATCTTATAAGAGAATAGTAGCTGAGACCAACATCTCCATCTTATAAGAGAATAGTAGCTGAGACCAACATCTCCATCTTATAAGAGAATAGTAGCTGAGACCAACATCTCCATCTTATAAGAGAATAGTAGCTGAGACCAACATCCATCTTATAAGAGAATAGTAGCTGAGACCAACATCTCCATCTTATAAGAGAATAGTAGCTGAGACCAACATCTCCATCTTATAAGAGAATAGTAGCTGAGACCAACATCTCCATCTTATAAGAGAATAGTAGCTGAGACCAACATCTCCATCTTATAAGAGAATAGTAGCTGAGACCAACATCTCCATCTTATAAGAGAATAGTAGCTGAGACCAACATCTCCATCTTATAAGAGAATAGTAGCTGAGACCAACATCTCCATCTTATAAGAGAATAGTAGCTGAGACCAACATCTCCATCTTATAAGAGAATAGTAGCTGAGACCAACATCTCCATCTTATAAGAGAATAGTAGCTGAGACCAACATCTCCATCTTATAAGAGAATAGTAGCTGAGACCAACATCTCCATCTTATAAGAGAATAGTAGCTGAGACCAACATCTCCATCTTATAAGAGAATAGTAGCTGAGACCAACATCTCCATCTTATAAGAGAATAGTAGCTGAGACCAACATCCATCTTATAAGAGAATAGTAGCTGAGACCAACATCTCCATCTTATAAGAGAATAGTAGCTGAGACCAACATCTCCATTATAAGAGAATAGTAGCTGAGACCAACATCTCATCTATAAGAGAATAGTAGCTGAGACCAACATCTCCATCTTATAAGAGAATAGTAGCTGAGACCAACATCTCCATCTTATAAGAGAATAGTAGCTGAGACCAACATCTCCATCTTAAAGAGAATAGTAGCTGAGACCAACATCTCCATCTTATAAGAGAATAGTAGCTGAGACCAACATCTATCTTATAAGAGAATAGTAGCTGAGACCAACATCTCCATCTTATAAGAGAATAGTAGCTGAGACCAACATCTCCATCTTATAAGAGAATAGTAGCTGAGACCAACATCTCCATCTTATAAGAGAATAGTAGCTGAGACCACATCTCCATCTTATAAGAGAATAGTAGCTGAGACCAACATCTCCATCTTACAAGAGAATAGTAGCTGAGACCAACATCTGTATCTTACAAGAGAATAGTAGCTGAGACCAACATCTGTATCTTACAAGAGAATAGTAGCTGAGACCAACATCTGTATCTTACAAGAGAATAGTAGCTGAGACCAACATCTGTATCTTACAAGAGAATAGTAGCTGAGACCAACATCTGTATCTTACAAGAGAATAGTAGCTGAGACCAACATCTCCATCTAATAAGAGAATAGTAGCTGAGACCAACATCTCCATCTTATAAGAGAATAGTAGCTGAGACCAACATCTCCATCTTATAAGAGAATAGTAGCTGAGACCACATCTCCATCTTAAGAGAATAGTAGCTGAGACCAACATCTCCATCTATAAGAGAATAGTAGCTGAGACCAACATCTCCATCTTATAAGAGAATAGTAGCTGAGACCAACATCTCCATCTTATAAGAGATAGTAGCTGAGACCAACATCTCCATCTTATAAGAGAATAGTAGCTGAGACCAACATCTCCATCTTATAGAGAATAGTAGCTGAGACCAACATCTCCATCTTATAAGAGAATAGTAGCTGAGACCAACATCTCCATCTTATAAGAGAATAGTAGCTGAGACCAACATCTCCATCTTATAAGAGAATAGTAGCTGAGACCAACATCTCCATCTTATAAGAGAATAGTAGCTGAGACCAACATCTCCATCTTATAAGAGAATAGTAGCTGAGACCAACATCTCCATCTTATAAGAGAATAGTAGCTGAGACCAACATCTCCATCTTATAAGAGAATAGTAGCTGAGACCAACATCTCCATCTTATAAGAGAATAGTAGCTGAGACCAACATCTCCATCTTATAAGAGAATAGTAGCTGAGACCAACATCTCCATCTTATAAGAGAATAGTAGCTGAGACCAACATCTCCATCTTATAAGAGAATAGTAGCTGAGACCAACATCTCCATCTTATAAGAGAATAGTAGCTGAGACCAACATCTCCATCTTATAAGAGAATAGTAGCTGAGACCAACATCTCCATCTTATAAGAGAATAGTAGCTGAGACCAACATCTCCATCTTATAAGAGAATAGTAGCTGAGACCAACATCTCCATCTTATAAGAGAATAGTAGCTGAGACCAACATCTCCATCTTATAAGAGAATAGTAGCTGAGACCAACATCTCCATCTTATAAGAGAATAGTAGCTGAGACCAACATCTCCATCTTATAAGAGAATAGTAGCTGAGACCAACATCTCCATCTTATAAGAGAATAGTAGCTGAGACCAACATCTCCATCTTATAAGAGAATAGTAGCTGAGACCAACATCTCCATCTTATAAGAGAATAGTAGCTGAGACCAACATCTCCATCTTATAAGAGAATAGTAGCTGAGACCAACATCTCCATCTTATAAGAGAATAGTAGCTGAGACCAACATCTGTATCTTACAAGAGAATAGTAGCTGAGACCAACATCTGTATCTTACAAGAGAATAGTAGCTGAGACCAACATCTGTATCTTACAAGAGAATAGTAGCTGAGACCAACATCTGTATCTTACAAGAGAATAGTAGCTGAGACCAACATCTGTATCTTACAAGAGAATAGTAGCTGAGACCAACATCTGTATCTTAAGAGAATAGTAGCTGAGACCAACATCTGTATCTTACAAGAGATAGTAGCTGAGACCAACATCTGTATCTACAAGAGAATAGTAGCTGAGACCAACATCTATCTTACAAGAGAATAGTAGCTGAGACCAACATCTGTATCTTACAAGAGAATAGTAGCTGAGACCAACATCTGTATCTTACAAGAGAATAGTAGCTGAGACCAACATCTCCATCTTACAAGAGAATAGTAGCTGAGACCAACATCTCCATCTTACAAGAGAATAGTAGCTGAGACCAACATCTCCATCTTACAAGAGAATAGTAGCTGAGACCAACATCTCCATCTTACAAGAGAATAGTAGCTGAGACCAACATCTCCATCTTACAAGAGAATAGTAGCTGAGACCAACATCTCCATCTTACAAGAGAATAGTAGCTGAGACCAACATCTGTATCTTATAAGAGAATAGTAGCTGAGACCAACATCTGTATCTTATAAGAGAATAGTAGCTGAGACCAACATCTGTATCTTACAAGAGAATAGTAGCTGAGACCAACATCTATCTTACAAGAGAATAGTAGCTGAGACCAACATCTGTATCTTACAAGAGAATAGTAGCTGAGACCAACATCTGTATCTACAAGAGAATAGTAGCTGAGACCAACATCTGTATCTTACAAGAGAATAGTAGCTGAGACCAACATCTGTATCTTACAAGAGAATAGTAGCTGAGACCAACATCTGTATCTTACAAGAGAATAGTAGCTGAGACCAACATCTGTATCTTACAAGAGAATAGTAGCTGAGACCAACATCTGTATCTTACAAGAGAATAGTAGCTGAGACCAACATCTGTATCTTACAAGAGAATAGTAGCTGAGACCAACATCTGTATCTTACAAGAGAATAGTAGCTGAGACCAACATCTGTATCTTACAAGAGAATAGTAGCTGAGACCAACATCTGTATCTTACAAGAGAATACTTGCTAAGACCAACATCTGTATCTTACAAGAGAATACTAGCTAAGACCAACATCTGTATCTTACAAGAGAATACTAGCTAAGACCAACATCTGTATCTTACAAGAGAATAGTAGCTAAGACCAACATCTGTATCTTACAAGAGAGTAGTAGCTAAGACCAACATCTGTATCTTACAAGAGAGTAGTAGCTAAGACCAACATCTGTATCTTACAAGAGAATAGTAGCTAAGACCAACATCTGCATCTTACAAGAGAATACCAGCTAAGACCAACATCTGCATCTTACAAGAGAATACCAGCTAAGACCAACATCTGCATCTTACAAGAGAATACCAGCTAAGACCAACATCTGCATCTTACAAGAGAATACCAGCTAAGACCAACATCTGCATCTTACAAGAGAATACCAGCTAAGACCAACATCTGCATCTTACAAGAGAATACCAGCTAAGACCAACATCTGCATCTTACAACAGAATACCAGCTAAGACCAACATCTGCATCTTACAACAGAATACCAGCTAAGACCAACATCTGCATCTTACAACAGAATACCAGCTAAGACCAACATCTGCATCTTACAACAGAATACCAGCTAAGACCAACATCTGCATCTTACAACAGAATACCAGCTAAGACCACCATCTGCATCTTACAAGAGAACAGGAGCTAAGACCAATAACTGTGCCTTGTAAGAGAACAGGAGCTAAGACCAATAACTGTGCCTTGTAAGAGAACAGCAACTAAGAACAATAACTGTGCCAAGTAAGAGAACAGCAGCTAAGAACAATAACTGTGCCAAGTAAGAGAACAGCAGCTAAGAACAATAACTGTGCCAAGTAAGAGAACAGCAGCTAAGAACAATAACTGTGCCAAGTAAGAGAACAGCAGCTAAGAACAATAACTGTGCCAAGTAAGAGAACAGCAGCTAAGAACAATAACTGTGCCAAGTAAGAGAACAGCAGCTAAGAACAATAACTGTGCCAAGTAAGAGAACAGCAGCTAAGAACAATAACTGTGCCAAGTAAGAGAACAGCAGCTAAGAACAATAACTGTGCCAAGTAAGAGAACAGCAGCTAAGAACAATAACTGTGCCAAGTAAGAGAACAGCAGCTAAGAACAACAATAGTCTTACATGAGAACAGTGACTACTCTAGACAAAACTGTACAACCAAGATTTGGAAATAGAAAAAGAAAGTTGTTTTTTTTTAATCACACTCACATTAAATCGATATAGAAAGGAAAAAACAAATCACATAACTCAGGTAAAAAGTAAGGTAAAACCCCCATTTTCATGCCAGTAAGGCACACTGGGGATATGGTGTAGGCCCATATTTCAAAATACTTTCAGCACATGAATATATATATATATATATATATATATATATATATATATATATATATATATATATATATATATATATATATATATATATATATATATATATATATATATATATATATATATATATATATATATATATATATATATATATATATATATATATATATATATATATATATATATATATATATATATATATATATATATATATATATATATATATATATATATATATATATATATATATATATATATATATATATATATATATATATATATATATATATATATATATATATATATATATATATATATATATATATATATATATATATATATATATATATATATATATATATATATATATATATATATATATATATATATATATATATATATATATATATATATATATATATATATATATATATATATATATATATATATATATATATATATATATATATATATATATATATATATATATATATATATATATATATATATATATATATATATATATATATATATATATATATATATATATATATATATATATATATATATATATATATATATATATATATATATATATATATATATATATATATATATATATATATATATATATATATATATATATATATATATATATATATATATATATATATATATATATATATATATATATATATATATATATATATATATATATATATATATATATATATATATATATATATATATATATATATATATATATATATATATATATATATATATATATATATATATATATATATATATATATATATATATATATATATATATATATATATATATATATATATATATATATATATATATATATATATATATATATATATATATATATATATATATATATATATATATATATATATATATATATATATATATATATATATATATATATATATATATATATATATATATATATATATATATATATATATATATATATATATATATATATATATATATATATATATATATATATATATATATATATATATATATATATATATATATATATATATATATATATATATATATATATATATATATATATATATATATATATATATATATATATATATATATATATATATATATATATATATATATATATATATATATATATATATATATATATATATATATATATATATATATATATATATATATATATATATATATATATATATATATATATATATATATATATATATATATATATATATATATATATATATATATATATATATATATATATATATATATATATATATATATATATATATATATATATATATATATATATATATATATATATATATATATATATATATATATATATATATATATATATATATATATATATATATATATATATATATATATATATATATATATATATACATGATTGCGGCTGGGTCAGTTATTATGGGATTTTTAACTGTACATAACTAACCTGAACAAATATTTTCTCTTCCTGCTTATACTCAATAACAAAAATTATAATTCATTTTAAATTTGCTTTTTAGAATGTCAAAATTTGCTTGTCTAAGAAAGCGTGAACAATAACTGTGCCAAGTAAGAGAACAGCAGCTAAGAACAATAACTGTGCCAAGTAAGAGAACAGCAGCTAAGAACAATAACTGTGCCAAGTAAGAGAACAGCAGCTAAGAACAACAATAGTCTTACATGAGAACAGTGACTACTCTAGACAAAACTGTACAACCAAGATTTGGAAATAGAAAAAGAAAGTTGTTTTTTTTAATCACACTCACATTAAATCGATATAGAAAGGAAAAAACAAATCACATAACTCAGGTAAAAAGTAAGGTAAAACCCCCATTTTCATGCCAGTAAGGCACACTGGGGATATGGTGTAGGCCCATATTTCAAAATACTTTCAGCACATGAAAATGTGATGTCGTCAGTATCACACCTGGCTGCATTTACTTTCCTAGATTTCTGCAGACCCCAGAACCGTTTTGGTGCAGTACCAGAAAAAAAATCCTCACTGCTGGTACTTGAACCCAAGATTAATGGACAAAGTGCCTAACCACTCAGCCAACCAGGCCACCATTAATTCAGTATATATATATTTTTTTTTCAAAACATGTACATTAATTATTTAAATATTTTTTTAAAATCACATATATAAAATCAATTTAAAAAAAACAGAACTATTTTTTTTTCCTTTTATTTCATGTATTTCTCTCAGTCTAAGAAAGGGTGTAAAGCAGGGGAAGAAATACAAATCAAAATCACAATTTTTACTATAATCTATCCAAATACTGTGTTAGAGCAAAGTGCAAACATGAACTACAACTACAGGCACTCTATTAATATAGTTAGTAGACTTGCAAAACACTTGTGCCATACATGAATGTCATTTCAAACATTAAAAAAAAAAAAACATTCACCATGACTGAGTGAACCCAGGTAGCTGTCTGTATATCCATGTGTGTGTGTATATCACAGGTTCAATAAACAAAATCATGCATACTTTATATATCCGTGATAAAAATAGGAGCAATGTGCACTAACTTCAGGCAAGTTTAAATAGGAGTAACCAACATTGCACATGTGTGTGTGTATCACATTCCAGTTGCCAGGTGTTCCAGATAAAATACTGTAACCTATTGACTGAACTTCTACGCCAGTAGCTTATCTGGTCACTGCCTAACACAACCTTGACAAAAACTCTTTTACCAGAATACATTAAAATCCACTGATTTATTATATCAACCTTGCCCTCCTTCTTGAAAATAAAGTGGTAAGAATTTTATTTTTCCCTACACTAGGCAGCTCCATTTCTTCCTTTTATTTTAGTGATAATCTAAAACATATACTTTTCAGTTACTGACCACCATTTCCATGTTTATAACATGAAGGTCTGCAGAAATGTACTAGTTTCAAGCAAACTTTTTGTTTCCTTTAGCTATTATTCTTTCTCACTTTTCTTGTTCTTTGACTGCCATCTCAAATTTATAAAGCTGTTACACTTTCTAACTTTTCCTTTTTTTTTTTTTGATAGCTGGTGAAATTTTTTAAAAAAACAAACTTAAATACAGCAAAATCTCATTATAATGGACTTCAAGGGGACTGCCAAACTAGTCTCTTATATCCAAAGTCCACTATATCTAGAATATATATATAAAATATATATATATACATGATTGCGGCTGGGTCAGTTATTATGGGATTTTTAACTGTACATAACTAACCTGAACAAATATTTCTCTTTCCTGCTTATACTCAATAACAAAAATTATAATTCATTTTAAATTTGCTTTTTAGAATGTCAAAATTTGCTTGTCTAAGAAAGGGTGTAAAGCAGGGGAAGAAATACAAATCAAAATCACAATTTTTACTATAATCTATCCAAATACTGTGTTAGAGCAAAGTGCAAACATGAACTACAACTACAGGCACTCTATTAATATAGTTAGTAGACTTGCAAAACACTTGTGCCATACATGAATGTCATTTCAAACATTAAAAAAAAAAAAACATTCACCATGACTGAGTGAACCCAGGTAGCTGTCTGTATATCCATGTGTGTGTGTATATCACAGGTTCAATAAACAAAATCATGCATACTTTATATATCCGTGATAAAAATAGGAGCAATGTGCACTAACTTCAGGCAAGTTTAAATAGGAGTAACCAACATTGCACATGTGTGTGTATCACATTCCAGTTGCCAGGTGTTCCAGATAAAATACTGTAACCTATTGACTGAACTTCTACGCCAGTAGCTTATCTGGTCACTGCCTAACACAACCTTGACAAAAACTCTTTTACCAGAATACATTAAAATCCACTGATTTATTATATCAACCTTGCCCTCCTTCTTGAAAATAAAGTGGTAAGAATTTTATTTTTCCCTACACTAGGCAGCTCCATTTCTTCCTTTTATTTTAGTGATAATCTAAAACATATACTTTTCAGTTACTGACCACCATTTCCATGTTTATAACATGAAGGTCTGCAGAAATGTACTAGTTTCAAGCAAACTTTTTGTTTCCTTTAGCTATTATTCTTTCTCACTTTTCTTGTTCTTTGACTGCCATCTCAAATTTATAAAGCTGTTACACTTTCTAACTTTTCCTTTTTTTTTTTTTGATAGCTGGTGAAATTTTTTAAAAAAACAAACTTAAATACAGCAAAATCTCATTATAATGGACTTCAAGGGGACTGCCAAACTAGTCTCTTATATCCAAAGTCCACTATATCTAGAATATATATATAAAATATATATATATATACATGATTGCGGCTGGGTCAGTTATTATGGGATTTTTAACTGTACATAACTAACCTGAACAAATATTTCTCTTTCCTGCTTATACTCAATAACAAAAATTATAATTCATTTTAAATTTGCTTTTTAGAATGTCAAAATTTGCTTGTCTAAGAAAGCGTGGACAAGAACAGGAAAAGGTTTAAAAATAAACATCTTCAGTTTTGATGTTCTGGCAACACAATGCAAACAGAAGACTGAATATTATGATGGCTAACAAGTGAAACAATTCTCTCACCTCTTACCCTCTCAAAACAAACAATTTCTACTCTAAAAATGCTGTAACAGTTTTCTATTCTGCAAATATAATATCAGTACATTGACTAGAAGCATACATTGAATCTTTCTTATTTTTCTCTTATACACAGTTCATTACACTCCTAACAAAAACCATTATTTTTTTACTTTAACAAAAAGAAACAAAATAATCACACATTTCTTGTAAATAAAGCAACTTAAAGCATGGAAAAGTGAGCATATATCTGCTACTTTTCCAAATAAAAATGCACAACCTGCACAAACCAAAACAAAAACAACAAAAAAAGTGATCGGCGGAAAATGGTGTCTCACTAAAGATTCACAAAAAATACTCTGCAGCTGGGAACATAGAGGAATATTCTTAGGGTGCCAGCATGCAATAATACAACACAAACTGTAAAACCACATATCATACGCACAGAATGTAGCAATAAAGTATTTAAAATACACAGACGCACTCACAAAATCGATATAGAAAGGAAAAAACAAATCACATAACTCAGGTAAAAAGTAAGGTAAAACCCCCATTTTCATGCCAGTAAGGCACACTGGGGATATGGTGTAGGCCCATATTTCAAAATACTTTCAGCACATGAAAATGTGATGTCGTCAGTATCACACCTGGCTGCATTTACTTTCCTAGATTTCTGCAGACCCCAGAACCGTTTTGGTGCAGTACCAGAAAAAAAATCCTCACTGCTGGTACTTGAACCCAAGATTAATGGACAAAGTGCCTAACCACTCAGCCAACCAGGCCACCATTAATTCAGTATATATATTTTTTTTTCAAAACATGTACATTAATTATTTAAATATTTTTTAAAATCACATATATAAAATCAATTTAAAAAAAACAGAACTATTTTTTTTCCTTTTATTTCATGTATTTCTCTCAGTCTAAGAAAGGGTGTAAAGCAGGGGAAGAAATACAAATCAAAATCACAATTTTTACTATAATCTATCCAAATACTGTGTTAGAGCAAAGTGCAAACATGAACTACAACTACAGGCACTCTATTAATATAGTTAGTAGACTTGCAAAACACTTGTGCCATACATGAATGTCATTTCAAACATTAAAAAAAAAAAAACATTCACCATGACTGAGTGAACCCAGGTAGCTGTCTGTATATCCATGTGTGTGTGTATATCACAGGTTCAATAAACAAAATCATGCATACTTTATATATCCGTGATAAAAATAGGAGCAATGTGCACTAACTTCAGGCAAGTTTAAATAGGAGTAACCAACATTGCACATGTGTGTGTATATCACAGGTTCAATAAACAAAATCATGCATACTTTATATATCCGTGATAAAAATAGGAGCAATGTGCACTAACTTCAGGCAAGTTTAAATAGGAGTAACCAACATTGCACATGTGTGTGTGTATCACATTCCAGTTGCCAGGTGTTCCAGATAAAATACTGTAACCTATTGACTGAACTTCTACGCCAGTAGCTTATCTGGTCACTGCCTAACACAACCTTGACAAAAACTCTTTTACCAGAATACATTAAAATCCACTGATTTATTATATCAACCTTGCCCTCCTTCTTGAAAATAAAGTGGTAAGAATTTTATTTTTCCCTACACTAGGCAGCTCCATTTCTTCCTTTTATTTTAGTGATAATCTAAAACATATACTTTTCAGTTACTGACCACCATTTCCATGTTTATAACATGAAGGTCTGCAGAAATGTACTAGTTTCAAGCAAACTTTTTGTTTCCTTTAGCTATTATTCTTTCTCACTTTTCTTGTTCTTTGACTGCCATCTCAAATTTATAAAGCTGTTACACTTTCTAACTTTTCCTTTTTTTTTTTTTTGATAGCTGGTGAAATTTTTTAAAAAAACAAACTTAAATACAGCAAAATCTCATTATAATGGACTTCAAGGGGACTGCCAAACTAGTCTCTTATATCCAAAGTCCACTATATCTAGAATATATATATAAAATATATATATATATACATGATTGCGGCTGGGTCAGTTATTATGGGATTTTTAACTGTACATAACTAACCTGAACAAATATTTTCTCTTTCCTGCTTATACTCAATAACAAAAATTATAATTCATTTTAAATTTGCTTTTTAGAATGTCAAAATTTGCTTGTCTAAGAAAGCGTGGACAAGAACAGGAAAAGGTTTAAAAATAAACATCTTCAGTTTTGATGTTCTGGCAACACAATGCAAACAGAAGACTGAATATTATGATGGCTAACAAGTGAAACAATTCTCTCACCTCTTACCCTCTCAAAACAAACAATTTCTACTCTAAAAATGCTGTAACAGTTTTCTATTCTGCAAATATAATATCAGTACATTGACTAGAAGCATACATTGAATCTTTCTTATTTTTCTCTTATACACAGTTCATTACACTCCTAACAAAAACCATTATTTTTTTACTTTAACAAAAAGAAACAAAATAATCACACATTTCTTGTAAATAAAGCAACTTAAAGCATGGAAAAGTGAGCATATATCTGCTACTTTTCCAAATAAAAATGCACAACCTGCACAAACCAAAACAAAAACAACAAAAAAAGTGATCGGCGGAAAATGGTGTCTCACTAAAGATTCACAAAAAATACTCTGCAGCTGGGAACATAGAGGAATATTCTTAGGGTGCCAGCATGCAATAATACAACACAAACTGTAAAACCACATATCATACGCACAGAATGTAGCAATAAAGTATTTAAAATACACAGACGCACTCACAAACTGGATATCCAAATAAAAAAATGTGGAATCATTTTTAGCTTTCGATGACTTGGGGGTAATGATCAATAAAAAAAAAAAATAAAATGAATGCTGACAGTAAGTGGAAAGGATGTGCAGTTAACCTCCTTAGTGTTATCCAAGTGTGAAACTTGGATACAAAATTCTATGTAAAAATGGTTATATACCTGAAACTGTCTCGTTCAAATCTGGTCTGACCTCCATACACAGTGTTAAACATGAATACTGCTTGAACCCTTTTGTGCTGCCATCTAGATCACTTAGTGAATGAAGTGGGTGAAGCTACCAACACAAAAATTATGGGAACTCATTGATACTCATGAGCGGGCACAGCCTATGGCCTACAGAGAAAGTTGTCAAGCCTCTTTCAGAACAAATTGAAATCAAGCAACTAATTCAGTCTAATGATAGTGGTGATGATAACAACATGAATTGCTAATCAGGCAATGAAATGGACAATGAAAGTGATTCAGATTTGGAAGATTCAGGCCAGGAAAAGTGTAGTGAGCTCCTTCTTTGGTGTTGGCTTGATGCAGCAGCTGACACTTTTGGCTGCGTAATGCTATGGAGGTTAAGTTAATGTATATGATCTTTGATTTCTAGGAGGTAAAAATGAAAAAAAAAAAAAAAAATTACATGTCATGGTTAATAACTTTATGCATCACAACTATCCATCTTGCAGGGTCGAAATGCATTCAATCAAATGAAATGCCATTGTTTTCAAATAAACTGTAACAGTTAAAAAAAATACAAAAAACTCACATATATATATATATATATATATATATGAGTTTATTGCATATATATATATATATATCTCGCACTGATGCCAAGAGAAAGAAATCTAATTGCCTCAGCTGACTATGGACTATGAAGAACAAAACTGATCCTGAAACTATGGAAGCTAATTGTGACTCAGATTAACTGGGGTAATATCAATGTGCAAGAACAATACACAATAAAAACTATATATGTTACATGTTCTGCCTATAAAAGGAGACACTTCCTTATCCTAAATCCACACAAAATGACTTTAAGGTGACATCTGTCATTCAGAAATAAAGACACACAGTTTCGATTATTCATTTCATTATGTAGCAGCTTACTGTTGTATTCACTGTTCATATCTTTTTCTTAACAACAACAATCTCATTGAAAAATGAGTATTTTTTTAAAACAATACTGAACATGCTTTTACAGTGTGAAGACTGAGACATCCTTTTATAGTGAAGAGACTGGGATATGGTTTCAGAAATGTGCTTTGGAAATATTTAAGCTTGAAAATGTGCAGTACATCAAAGATGATTTATATGAACAGCAGAAAGTGCTTATTTCACTAACCACTGCCTTAACTATTGTCTATCACAGCCAGGAGTCCTTTCACCTACACTATTCTTGGTATTCATTAATGATCTGGTCAAGGAACTTCCCTATGGAATCAAAGTGGCATTGTATGCAGATGATCTGGTCATGTGGTGTACAGATGAATATGTGACAGTTGCTACAGAAACTCCAAAGAGCAGCAGACATCTTGACATCATGGACAAACAAATGGTGTGTAAGTATCAACACAGAGAAATCAAGTACCATTCTGTTCACTCTCTCATCTAAACAGAAAGTAGGTAAGATCTTTGTAAATGAAATATCCTTAAGGATGGACAACCAACCCACTTATTTAGGAAGCAACACATCAACAGTGCAGAAGCAAAAGCCAGAAGAAAACTAGCCATATTAAGAAAATTGAGTGGAACCACATGGGGAGCTAGTGAAAGAATTCTCAAAATATTCTACCACATTTAGAATATGGCTCAACATCTTGGTGCACAACATCAAACACTACGCTGCATAATCTAGACAAAGTACAAAATCAGTCACTACAGATTATCACAGGTGCCATGAGGTCCACACCAGTAGTAGAAATGCAGAAAATGGTGTTCAAGCGCTAAAGGAACGTAGAGACACAAAGGTCATGACCTTGGGAGAGAAATTCCTCAGCTCTGAAAGCCATCCCCTGAAGGAGAGATTCAATAACTTGGCACTAAGACAGCTTAAAAGAAGCAGCTTCATTCATCAGGCCAAGCATATGCAAAACCTGATACCTGACCTTCCAACTGTAGTCGCTCCATTATCATCTGTACCAGAGCATGCACCATGGAAAGAAGCAGATCATACACAAATAACTACTGACTGAAGTGAAAGGTGTGCAGAATGGTGAGATGCAAAGCAGTCCTGTAAGATCAACAGCCACACTTAGTGTGCTAGATGACAAATATCCATGTGACACCTGGATACGTGTGTATACAGACAGATCTGCACACAATGCCATAAAGAATGGTGGGGCAGGAGCACATATTGAATATCCAAACAACACCACTGACAAGATTTCCATACCCACTGGAAAATATTGCAACAACTTTGATGCAAAAGTTAGGGCAATTATTGCTGCAGTTGAAAAACTATCAGACGCCAGAACTGATACATGCCCCGTAGTAATTCTCACAGATGCAAGATCAGTACTGGAAGCTCTTCAGTGCAACAAACTACCAGACCTTAAGGATGCATTGTCAAAAATTGGCTTACAACATGGAGTTACTTTGCAGTGGATTCCCTCCCACTGTGGGATACCAAGCAATGAGAAAGCTGACCATCTGGCCAAAGAGGGCACTGAAATGGAGCAACCAGATATACCAATCACCTATAATCAGAAGAAAAGCATGTACCTACAGGAAGCCACAAACACCACCACATGACGACTATCACATGCTAAACAGAAAGGAACAAGTAACCATTTCCCGTCTCCAAACAGGATACAGCCGACTCTGAAGTCATATGTACACAAAGTTTAAGGTTAGTACTACTAATCTATGTACCTGTGCCCAGATGCCCCAAACTGTGGAACATATCCTCCAAAACTGCACCAGCTATAAGACACTGAGAAATAATTACCAGCCAGTGAAACCAATAAAGAAGATAAGCTCTATGGTTCCACACATGAATTACAAAAAACACTGAAGTCTGTCCAAGAGACAGGACTGCAGATACAGACAGACAATGAGAACGAAGAAGGAGTCTATCACAGCCAAGCATGAGATCAATCATCAGTGGCTGAATGCAGATAAGTATCATAAAACATGAAACTAAATGCTGTGCTGGTTCTAGCTACTCATTTAAACTGAAATTCTTGTAAATGAACACTGCAGTGTGCTGGTGTGGTCCTGCAGATGCAGGAGGGTGATGGGAACTATCAAGAACAGGCAAAGGTAATGTTTTAAGATCTCCTCCTCCTCTTCCTCCTTAAGCAGATGGGTTGTTGGTGTTTCTATGTCTCAGTCCTTCTTTCTTGTCTACTGCTGCTCCATCACTGGAAACACAAACAAGAAAACACCAAACTGTTAAAACATCACAGGTAATGCAACATACATGATAAGCAATGCAGCAAATATAACAAAAAAAATGTAACAAACATGACAAGTAATGTAATAAACATGACAAATAAATGTAACAAACATGACAAGTAATGCAACAAACATGACCAAAAAAATGCAACAAACATGACATTTAGTTTAAACGGTCTTAGAAAAAAAAAAATCAGTTCACTGTGAATTACAACTGTGTGCTGAAAGTATAGTATATTACAACCACACCCAAGAAATAATATGTAGACTTAACTAATTTTATTTAAATCTTAGTGTGCTTTATAAATTTCAGAACATTCATAATTCATATATTTAGTATAAATCTGAACCAGGGAGTTTTCATTGAAAAATAAATCTAGCCATATAATAATAGATTCACATAAAAACAGCTCTGACTGATTAGCTGCTCTTAATGAATCTATGAAGCAGGTTAATGCCAGACATTACAATGGGTACATCCTAGCACACATGTAACCTGAACCTGTAATGAACACAGTGTGATAACTATATGTAACAGTTCAATATGACAGGCACATAAGCTACATGAGAAGTTACACTTGTAAGTATTAGCCTTCATTTTATAAATATTTTCAAAATTTCACACAACTTTAAGCAGGGAATGAAAGAACAAACAAACCTTCAAAAAGAAAGCAAAAAAGTGAACACTAGTGACTAGCTTTTAACCAGCAAAGGAGGAAGCAAAGTGCACTCAAGTGGGATTCAAGAAACATAAAGCGACATAACATCTTACATCCTTCCCATGCCACTAAACGTTACAAAGGGCCCGCATGGTAGTTCGCCAAGATTTCCCGTCTTTGGCAAGTTTTTCAATCTCATTAAGGGATGTTATGCCCACTGAGCTGGCCTCTCTTAACAATGTCCTCTTTAGAATTTCACATGGTCGACCTCTTTTTCTCAGACCTGCTGTGTTCCACTTGATAGCTTGTTTGGGGATCCTCTGATTGTTCCTTCTCATCACATGACCAACATATGTCCATCTTCTTTTTCTGATCACCCATGAGACAGATTGTTGTTTGCTCATCTATCTTATCTCTGCATTGTTCTTGAATTCATTCTACTTTATACCAAGTATTTTCCTTAACATTTGTTTTCAAAAGAGTCTAATTTCTTGTCTATTTCTTTAGTTGTTGTCCAGTTTTCACATGCATAAAAGAGGGTGGATACTACATCTGAAGTGAATAATCTTAACTTGGTTTTTGTGCTTATAACTTTTGAATGCCATATGTTCTCAAGATTCTTGACAGTCAATGCTGCTTTTGCAATTCGAATTCTAACTTCCTTTCTGATGTCTCCTATCCAGGTCTATGTAGCTGCCGAGATATGCAGAATGGTTTACTTCTTCAACAGCTATTCCTTCTACGTATATTTGTCCTTCGTGGTTAATGAGAAGTTTCAGTATTTTTGTTTTATCCTTGTTAATTTCAAGTCCTATTTTACTAGCCACTGTATACAGGGTATCTTTTTTTTTTTTTTATTGCATTGATTTCACATTGTCACTAATAACAGTTATGTCATCTTCAGAATCAAGATCTTCCAGTTGGGCCTCATGTACCCAAGCAATGCCTGTTTTACCTGTGATTTTTTTCATTATGAAATCTACAGAAATTCCAAAAATCAAGGGAGATAATATACATCCTTATTTCATGCCTGTTTCAATCTAGAAACATTCACTCACTCCTTTTTCTGTCTTGACTGCACAAACATATCCATGTTAGAGATCTCTAATGATGTTGGCGATCAATATATTCTTAAAATTCTCCACAATGAATCCCTGCATATGCTATCAAATGCCCTTTTAAAGTCTATGAAGTTCAGGATTAATGGTCTTTGCTTTTGAATATGTTCTTCAAGTATTATTCTTAGAGTAAAGATCTGGTCGAGACAACTTCTCCCTTTTCAAGATCCTGCTTGTTCTTCTTTCATTGCAGCATCAACTATATCTTTAATTCTATTCAGAATAACTTTGCAAAATACTTTTGACACAACTGATAGTAAGGTTACTCCTCGCCAGTTATTGCAATCATTAAGACTGCCTTTTTTAGGTATTTTAACAATGATTCCATTTAGAAGGGACCTTTAATTTTTTCCAAACTTTATTAAACATTCATATTAGGGACATTATAATTTTTCAAGTTATCAATACATTATGCTCATTTTACTCCATGAAAGTGAAAATTTATTTCCTAAAATTCAATCAAATTATGCAAAGCTGTAACAGTTAATGGAAAAAAAAAAATTATTTACCAAGAGGCCTTCAAGAGAGTTGTTAGGGAAGCAATGTTCCACAAGGAACATGCTAATGAATGATAAGTAATTACTTGGAATACAATCTGATATTTTTCAACTATGACTTTATTGGTGATAAACAAATAAAAGCTCAGAAGTTATTTTAAAAAAATACTGTAACCAAACACGAATACAGCAACCAACAACAAGAGAAATAAAGAACTACAAACAGTATTTTCAAAGTGAATTAAATATTTCAGAAAAGTAATACCTTAATTTTTAAAAAAAAACATAAAAAGCTGTTATCAAATCATCTTACCATGTTATTCTTCTATAAGGTTGAGATCTTTCAAATGATTCTCACTTTACATAAATGATAAAAAAGAAAGTGTCTCATAAAGCATAAGTTACTTTTTGGTCTCTTTGCCTGATACTAAACTAACCATTTTTCCTGTAAAATTATATAAATGTGGGAGGTTAATATTCTTACAACTGAAAGCTGTAAAATGAATTAGGCAGAGTTCTAGGCATGACCTACAGAACAATTCACTGTCTTGCACTTGAGAGCTGTAAATATAATGAAGCAATACTCATAGACTGTCAAATGAAAGATGTCATCTGAATAAGTGAGGTATAACTCTTAGCCTACCATGAAAACTATAAACTGAAAGAGTTCAGTTTTACAGCCTGACCACTGAAAGATATAAATCATATAAGAGACACAGTTCACAGTCTAACATATGAAAGCTATTAAATGAACGTGACAATATTCAAAGTATGACCAATGACAGATGTAAATTATAAGAGACACAGTTCAGTCTAACATATGAAAGCTATGAAATGAACGCAAGAGTTCAAAGTATGACCAACCTTACATCTTACATCCTTCCCGTGCCTTTAAAAGTCACATAGGGCTCGCATAGTTGTTTGCCAAGTTTTCCTGTTTTCGGCGAGTCTTTCAACTTTATCATGGGGATGTTATGCCCACTAAACTGGCTTCTCTAAATAATGTCCTCTTTATAGTTTCACGTGGTCGATCTCTTTTTCTTCGGCCTGCTGTGCTCCACTTGATAGCTTGTTTTGATATTCTCTGATTGTTCCTTCTCATCACATGGCCTACATATGTCCATCTTCTTTTTCTGATCACCCATGAGACTGGTTGTTGTTTGCTCATCTGTCTTATCTCTGTGTTGTTCTTAAATTCATTCCACTTTATACCAAGTATTTTCCTTAGGCATTTGTTTTCAAAAGAGTCTAATTTTTTATCTATTTCTTGATTTCCAGCTTTCGAATGCACAAATGAGCATGGATATCACATTTGAATTGAATAATCTTAACTTGGTTTTTGTGCTTATAACTTTTGAATTACATATGTTCTCAAGATTTTTGAAGGACAATGCTGCTTTTGTGATTCTAACTTCCTTCCTGGTGTCTCCACCCAGGTCTATGTAGCTGCCAAGGTATGCAAATTGGTTTACTGCATTCTTCTACATATATTTTTCCTTCCTGATTAATGAGAAATTTCATTATTTTTGTTTTGTCTTTGTAATTTCAAGACCAATTTTGCTAGCCAAGGAAGACAGGAATCTGTTTTTTCCTGCATTGATTTCACATTGTCACTGATAAGAGTTATGTCATCTGCAAAATCAAGATCTACTATTTGGGTCCCATGCACCCAATCAATGTCTGTTTTACCAGTACAGCATCTTTTCATTATAAAGTCTATAGCAATTCCAAAAAGCAATGGAGATAATATACATCCTTGTTTCACACTTGCTTCAATATGAAACCATTCGCTCATTCTTTCTTCTGTCTTGACTGCACAAACACATCCATTTTGTAGAGACCTCTAATGATGTTGACAATTTTAGATGGTATTCCATGTAGTCTTAAAATTCTCCACAATGAATCTCTGTGTATGCTATCAAATGCCTTTTTAAAGTTTATAAAGTTCAGGATTAATGGTTTTTGCTTTTCAATATGTTCTTCAAGTATTATTCTCAGAGTAAAGATATGATCGAGACAGCTCTTCCCTTTTCGAAATCCTGCCTGTTCTTCTCTCATTGCAGTATCCACTACATTCTTAATTCTATTCAGAATCACTTTACAAAACACCTTTGACACAACTGATAGTAAGGTTACACCTCTCCAGTTATTGCAGTCACTGAGACTGCCTTTTTTTTTTTTTTTAAGGTATTTTAACAATGCTTTTTTTTTTCATTTGGAAGGGACCTTTTCTTCTTTCTAGATTTTATTAAACATTCTCTGTAGTTGTCACTGTTAATAGCTTTTAACATTTTGACTGTTATTTCATCTTCATTTGCAGCTTTGTTGTTAGCCATTAGATTCACTGCTGTTTCAATTTCATTCAGTGTAACTTCATCTAGGTTGACATTTGGTTGTGGAACTGGTAAATCGGTAAAGTAAGAGAACAAATATTGTAGGATTAAACCTCGAAAAAATCGTAGACAAAGCACTTTAGTGAGACGTGAGAGAAAGAAAAATCACAAGAGAATTACCTGGGATTCGAACACGGACTCCGGTAGGATGAGCAGCCGTCTAGCCACGAGAGAACAGCGTACTTTAAGTCGATAGTACGCTGTTCTCTCGTGGCTAGACGGCTGCTCGTCCTACCGGAGTCCGTGTTCGAATCCCAGGTAATTCTCTTGTGATTTTTCTTTCTCTCACGTCTCACTAAAGTGCTTTGTCTACGATTTTTTCGAGGTTTAATCCTACAATATTTGTTCTCTTACTTTACCATACCAAAACCTCGTAGTTTCCTATTTATAAAAAATTGTTCCTGGTAAATTGGTAATTCATTTGGGTGTGGTCAATTAAGTATGTCTTGGAAGTGTTTGGCCCATCTTTGCTTTTGGTCTTTACTTGATATTAATAGGTTGCCTGTTTTGCTAAAGACTGGTCCTTCTTTGGAGTTAATAGCACCTGTTAGCTTCTTCTGTGTGTTATATAGAGTTTTGCTGTCTACTGTTTTTGCTGCATTTTCTGCTTCTTTTGCCATATTGTTCCTATATTCTCTTTTGTCTTGTCTAGCTGAACTTTTTACTTTATAGTCTAGTTCTTTGTATGTTGCTTTTGCCAAAACTTTTCCAAGATCTGTCTTTACATTCAACAAGCCTAATTTGGCTGCTCATTTTTCATGTATGTGTTTCCATGTGTTATCTGATATCCATGCTTTTCTACTTGTTGATTGCAGTCCAGCGCCTGCTTTTGCTGCTGTGATTATGGCTGTGTTGTATGAATTCCATAATTCATCTATATCTGTCTCATTTACCTCACCGAGTGCTGCGAAATGACTGGTAAGTTCCAGATTGAAATTACTGTTGGTATTTTCTTGTTGTAGGCTATGATCCTTTATCTTTCCGAGTACTGCTTTCTTGTGCTGGATTTTCAGTTTAAGTCTTATCTTCCCCATACACAGGTTGTGATCACTGTTGACATCTGCACTCCTATATGCTCTTACATCTATAAGAGATATTTTGAACTGTTTTCTAATATAAGAATGATCTGGTTTCTGGTTATATCATCTGTAGATATCCATGTTGTTTTATGTATTTCTTTGTGTGGAAATACTGTTTCTCCAATGACCATGCCCTCTGTTAGACATATTTCAATTAATCTTTCTCCATTCTGATTTATTGCATCAATTCCTTCTTTCTCCATTACTTTTTCAATGTAATAATGACCAATAGAAGATGTAAATTATAAGAGGTAGATAGAGGTGTATGGTATAGTTTTACAAAGCGATAGAGGGAGTGAGAAAAGTGAGAAAAAACATAAATAATGAAAAGCATACAACATCCAATATTTCGGCGTGAGCCTTTTACAAAGATTACATAAAAAAACAAACACAACATAAAATAAAAGAAAAGAAAAGAAAAATGAAAAACTTAGCTTTGTGGCATCCCTCCTTGTACACAATACAACAGAATGCGCCCTAAAGACAAGGCTGGGAGACCACAAAGGAAAACAAATTGAACCAATCGGATGTTAGCAGTGGTTAAAGGGAGAGAATGATACAGGTTTTGGGGGGGGAGGAGGGAGGTGCAGGGCTCGAGAAAGAGATCCGAGCTATAGGGTGGTTTAGGAGTGAGGGCCTGTTGCCGGGATATATGTCTGATGCAGTTCCAAGATGAAGTGAGGACATGTTCTGGATAATCACATTGACAGAAGAAATCTAACATCCTGTGAGCTTGATCATGGAAAATGCCATCCTCAGTATACAAATGTCGCAACCTAAGAAGCTGGGAGAAGGGAATAGAGTCCTTACATGATCTGGGGTGGGAGGAAGTGTACAAGGAAGGATGCCACAAAGCTACGTTTTTCATTTTCATTTTTCTTCTTTTATGCTGTGTTTGTTTTGTATGTAATCCTTGAAAAAGGCTCACATCGAAATATTGGATGTTGTATGCTTCTCATTATTTATGTTTTTTCTCACTTTTCTCACTCCCTCTATCACTTTTTAAAACTGTACCATATACCTCTATCTACCTGTATTACTAGAACCAGTTTTACCCCAGTCGCTGTCTCTTTAATCTAAATTATAAGTGACACAGTTCGTCTAACATATGAAAGCTATGAAATGAGCGTGACAGTATTCAAAGTATGACCAATGAAAGATGTAAATTCAAAAAGAAAACTGAGCACATCTCATTAAAGACTACAAACTGAAAAATTCAAACCAAAGAAAAAAAAAAAAACCACACAGTTTTCAATGTTTGGTCGGCCCAAAAAAATGGCAAACTTGCAAGATTATCCCTAATCAAATAGATTAGCATTCACCATGCATGATTCAACATATTGAACCAATACTGGGATAAGAGTTGCTTGGAGAAACAAAGAATCCTTCTCTGTGGGACATGATACTCACTGTTATAGACTTATGATTTGGGGGGGGGGGGGGGGGGGGGGGAGTTAATTAAGCTTTGGGTGATGGAAGGGCTCAAATTCAAAGCTTAAAAACTGAAAGGACACTGCTGTATATAAATATGGATAATACAAGGAATTCTGAAAAGTTAAATGTCAGCATCCACAATTAGCCAACTTTTCATTAATTTGGACAATGGCACAATGTAGCAACAACCATATACAGCATTTTTTAACAGCTGAACTTATGTGCTCACCAGATACAAACAGAAGACATTACATATTAGTTCAGTAACTGGTCAAGTCACTTTTGAAAAACTTTCTGACGGATATGCATCACAATTAAGATTATCTTTCCCTTAGTACAAGAAACTATGTAGAATATCATCCAAGTGTATCCATTTTTATATACAGCAATCCAAATGCCATCCTCAATTCTTTTATAAGAGAGCAATAAAAAATTAGTTGCAGGATGAGTATAAGACAGCCCACACCCACCTACTCAGGGCATTTATTTCTTTTGCTGTCTCTGACGAACATTAGATTTCTTTTCATTGTTCTTACTGCAAAATGAAATACAATTAATGACAACATCTAAGTAATAACAGTAATAATAATAATAATAAGCATAATGAATGCTGCTCCATTTTTTCCAAAAGATTAAAAACACTGCAATCAGCAGAGGATCCTAAAATGTGAAATGATGTTCCTTGTGGGAAGATATAATACGAGCAAGAAGAATTTTTAAAAATGACATGAAAGATATGAAAATATATTTTAACACTTCCCGGGCCAAAGACGGGGAAATCCGTTTTTCCGGTTTCTGTGCGTTGCTGGCCGAAAGGCGGATTTGCCGTTTTTTATGGTCGTCTTATTTAAACTGTTTCTAGTGTGTTATTTAAAGTAATTTTTGGTTGTCTGTATTTTTATTGCAAAGTTAATATAATAAAATATTGTTTTTAATCTTCGTAACTTTAAAAAAAATAGAAATCTCGCGGCTTTAGCTGTCGGGAACACGTGTTTACGAGATCTCGCCAAGTCGACATTTTGTGCAAATGGCGGAGCACGTTTCGCTCGACGTACCTGCAATGTACAATGAATTATGCCCTGAATTGTTTGTCAGACTACCCTAGTGATGAATAAAAATCACTGTTTAATGATTCTAGTAATGAAAGTGATGTGTTTCAAAGTGATTTCTGTGACGGCGATCAGATTAAAAATACGATAACTAGGCACAGCGTTGCTGTGTCAGAAGTGAAAATTCAAGTGACAGTGTGATTTATTCAATGTCAGGATATGATGCTCAAACAGTAAGTATTTCATATTTTTTATGTGATATAGTTAGCAGTGATATAGGTGTGTGGAGTAACATTGATTCTACACCAGTTCTTGAAAAATTTCTAGGAAATTCTGGTGTTTCAGTGAATGTAAACAAACCAAGCAGCATGGAGGAAATTTTCAGTACAATGTTTGGCAATGATTTTTTTTAAACTGTTACCTCATCATGAAAATGTATACTGTGCACAGACACAACATACGAAAAATTACTGCCTTTTTGTCTGAAAATATAACACATTCAGACATGAACAAATTCTTTGGATTGATCATTTTGATGGGCTAGACTAGGAAGCCACACTGGAAAGATTACTGGACAACAGACCCTCTTCTGGAAACACCAATATTTTCAAAAACAATTAGCAGAACTAAATTTGAGCATCTTCTGACACTTCTGCATTTCTCTGACAACTCTCAGACATTTCCAGAAACAAGTAGAATTAGCAAAATAAAACCTGTGCTGGATTATTTTTTGCCTAAATTTCAAGAGTTGTATAAACCGAAGCAGCAGCTTTCGACTGATGAAGGAAAGACGAAAGACTTGTTCGCATGATATCAACAATGCACAACAGTGATTGTCTGGAATAGTAAAGGATCATGTTCTGGTGAATCCTGAGGATGAAGGCACTAAAAAAGCATCATCTAGGAAGTGCAGAGTGTGCTTGGTCAATGAGAAAAAGAGTGAAACAAAATTTTTTTGTCAAAGCTGTCAAGTCCTGTTGCATTCAGATAATTGATTAACAAGATATCACACACTCAAGAAGTACTAGAGGGTCTTGGGAGTCTGTCTACCAACCTGGATCAATTTATCTCAATGGTGAGTAAAGATATGCATGTTTTTCTAAGTCCACTCAAAAAAGTTCATTTTTCAGAAAAATGGCTGGGAACTGGGGGTTTTTCAGGGTAAATAACTGTGGTCCACAAAGTGTTAAAAACAAAAAACAAAAAAAACAGCTAAGAAACATCTGCTTATTTGTAAGACAACAGCAAGTCAAGCTCATGTTACAAAGTCTTCTTGTAATAATCTTGGAGTCAGAGAGGCTAGTCAGTTCAACCAACCCTCTTGAATATATGAATTATGTGTCTTGAATTTGGAAATGTCTCATCCATAGCAAAGGATGTGAGAAAACTATGAGGTAGGCCACTATAGAATGCTCTAATATACGGACCTAAAATTCTCTAACATGAACCCACCAATGAATGCTCTAATATACGGACATAACATTCTCTAACATGAGCCCACCAATGAGTGCTCTAATATACGGGCCTGAAATTCTCTAGAAAAATCTCTTTCCATCAACAGGTGTCACTGTGACTTTTTGATATTGCTCTCCCCTAAATATCAACTTATATATATATATATATATTACTTCCTACAAGTTTCTTACATTTAAACTGGGCACTCTCCTCAATAAATAAATATATATATATATATATATATATATATATATATATATATATATATATATATATATATATCTGAACCTTAAGCACCCAGGGCACATGTGGCTTCTACAAGGATTTTCCACAAATGCCTGTCCTTTGCCTTTTTTTCTGCTCTTGCCCAGGTGACCCCTCTATTGCTCAACATCCTTTCTGTTGTTCTTCTCCATGTCTCTTTTGGTCTACCATTACTTCTGTTCCCCTGTGGTGTCCATCTTAGTGCTACTTTTGGTAGTGAGTTGTCAGTCATTCAGAGCACATGTCCCAACCATTGCCAGCATTTTTCCTCAATAATTGATGTCAGTGGCTTCATCTGCATTTCTGCCAACAAGATGTTATTTCTTATGGTGTTTGGCCAAAATATTTTTCTAATTATTCATAAACATTTAGTCTGGAAAGAATTCAACTTGTTTTCTATGGTTATGGTGATTTTCCAGCACTCACTTCCATAGAGTAGTACACTTAGAACATTACTCTTAAATATCCTGATTTTCGTATTTATGCTTAGTTTTTTAGATTTCCATATAGTCTGCAGCACTGCAAAAGCCTGGTTTGCTCTAGTAAGTCTGCTGTTGATGTCCTTTGTGCTGTCTCCATTTTCTACTACTCTACTGCCAAGATATACAAATTCATTGACCTCCTCCACTAACTTGCTATCTACTCTGAGTACATTTTTGTTCTTCACATTTTGCTTCATTAACTTTGTCTTTCCTACATTGATCTTTAGTCCTATGTTGTTTGCATTCTGAGTTAGCTTGTTTATTTTATCTTATATATATATAAAAACATGTTGCTGGCAGTAGATTTGATTTTATCACTGCTTCACTGCTAAAAGTCAATTTAACAGAGTTAAATATGCAAATATGCTGAGCATATTGAATGAGTGCATATTCATTCAGCCAATGTACATGAAGAAATAAATGTACAAATGAACTGACAAACAGTAAATCAAATCTGTTAAAAAAAATAAAAATCACCAGCTGCTACATAAAAATGTAGTCACTATGGTGATGTGGCTTCCTCAGCTTGCAGACCTGTATGTTCATGCAGTGCGCCATTTACTTATGGCCAAGCTCCAACAGGAAAAATGGACAAATGAGGCTGATGAGGCCTTATGCATTACACCTATCAATAGCAGTGTGTCATGATCACATATTTTGTGATTAATTTGCACACAGTTACTGTGCTAATCTGCATTCTGATAAACCTTTTAGCATTAACTCTTCCCTTGCCGGATAACAATATAATCCTATATCAGGAGTATGAGTCCATTGCCTACTGGCAATATATTGCTACATGTTTTGTTTTTATTAAAAACAGTGTAACTATTTAACTGTAAATTTTTTATTTGCGTATGTCCAGTGACCCTTCATAGTACTATCTGAAGCGTGGAGACTGAAATGGATGTTTTTAATCGAGAAATCTCAATTTTTTTTTGGGGTGATTTTGGAGGCATATGGACATGTCCTATGACCAGACCACTGTTCTTGAATGTACCCCAAGTAGATCAGACCTATAAAATGGACTGGAGAAGTAGTTAGAAGGTTATTTCAGACATTATTTTAGTGAGTATGCCACATATCATCACAAGATGAGATCATATAAATCTACAAGTAAATCTAGACTTTTGCCGATGGTAGATCTAGACCTAGCCGACTGTACGTAGGACACAATTATCTGATAAAATCATCACATTACTTCTTTTTTCCTAAAAAAAAACAAACTGCATTTATGGAATCTTCATACATTTACAGTTATTTTATGCATAATTAATATATTTTTAACATGGAAATAATTTGTTACATTCACTTTTTCAACTATACGACAAAAATATCACAACTGTGCAATTTATTTGGCAAAAACGGAATGTCCACATTTTTATCCTGTGGCAAGGGAAGATTTACCCCCCCCCCCTCCTTCCCTGTTATTTCATACACGCTTGTTCCTCATACAGTGTTCTCCCCAAGCTAACTTGCCAATTATACACCAATGCACTTTCACTGCAATATCATCACATTTTCTTGCTCCATCATAAACTGTGACTGACCTAGTTATAAGTTATCACAGGAGGTTGCTGGAAGGTCAAATTTAACACGGAAGATCATATTTAACAAGTGGATTAAATAAATATAACTGTTTTGTTGTCTTATAGCAAAAATAACTAATGAAGAATGTATGAGAAGAGCTGGAGAGACAAAAAACCTTGTCAAAAAGATAAGAGAGAGACAATGTACTTTCATAGGACATGCAATAAGAAGAGGGGGCACTGAAAATATTATACCAACAGGAAAAATAGAAGGAAGAAGATCAAGAGGAAGACCAAGAGAAATGATACTGGACAGTCTGACGGGATGGTGTGAGAGGAGATCACCAACTGAACTGATGGCCTGCATGAAGGATCGGGTACTCTGGAGAAGCATAATAGCCAACACCAGTCGGCACGGCACCTGATGATGATGATGTCTTATGCTACACATACTGACAACAATGACTGATAAATAGAGTTATTTCAAAGGCAATGTGGACCTGTTGCACGATAGTGCAAATGTTTCTGATTATATGGACAGCAAACAATTTGGTGAGAGTGGTGTCTATGATAACGAGGACAACACAAACACTGCATCTGAATCTGTGCGGTTCGAGAACGGCTAATCCCCACACTCCAGCCCAGCACTCAGATCTGCAGGGAAATGTGATATTTCTAGAAGGTGTGTAAACTGCCATGGAGCTTGCTTTGCAGTTTATCACATGAAACACTACTGATCTGGTCATCAACTTTATCAACCAGCCAATGACAGCAGACGGATGCTGCCATCTTTGTAGTCAAATGTTTTTCATCTTTTATCTTCTCCTGAAAGAAAATTTTTTTTAAAATATATATATATATATATATATATATAAAAACATTCAAATCTCTCCCACAACTAATGTTTTACAGAATTTAATGCATTACTTACGTTTCTTGGGCGGCATTCTCTTCCAGCCGAACCTGCTTGCTCCTGCGCTGCTCGTACAGGAAAATAATGGTGCACAGCACAACAACCTCACCTACAATGCCTAAGAAAGGCCACAATGCTGCCAACTTGTCTGTGGAAAGCAAAAGAGGTTTTGCTGAGTATCAATGGTGACAGTAATTTGTTACTGTACATAATTTCTGACTGAAAACTGATGTAGTTTTGTTGTTGAGGAGATTACTCTGGGGTGATGCTTGTTGTGAGAGGGTTAAAACTAGTGTTAACCCTAAACAAAAAAAAACTGAAATTACAGATTAGGACAATACAACCTGTCAAACTGCTATTTATTTTTTTAAAACATGTATCTGTGTATGTATATATATATATAATATATATAAAAACATTCAAATCTCTCCCACAACTAATGTTTTACAGAATTTAATGCATTACTTACGTTTCTTGGGCGGCATTCTCTTCCAGCCGAACCTGCTTGCTCCTGCGCTGCTCGTACAGGAAAATAATGGTGCACAGCACAACAACCTCACCTACAATGCCTAAGAAAGGCCACAATGCTGCCAACTTGTCTGTGGAAAGCAAAAGAGGTTTTGCTGAGTATCAATGGTGACAGTAATTTGTTACTGTACATAATTTCTGACTGAAAACTGATGTAGTTTTGTTGTTGAGGAGATTACTCTGGGGTGATGCTTGTTGTGAGAGGGTTAAAACTAGTGTTAACCCTAAACAAAAAAAAACTGAAATTACAGATTAGGACAATACAACCTGTCAAACTGCTATTTATTTTTTTAAAACATGTATCTGTGTATGTGTATATATATATATATATATATATATATATATATATATATAATGTGAATGTTAACATGAATTCTGCAGTAAGCATTTTAAGACTAGAGCCACATTTATGTTTCATAAACAGTTAGTTAAAGGTAAACTTACAAGAAATTAACAGGAAAACAGAGCATAAATGTAAGAATATACACACGTTGAGCAAAATAAACAACCTAAAAGAATACCAGCCAACACTGAAGTCTTCTCACCTTTCACTCTAACAATGATGTTTTGTGATTTAGTTTCATTTGGAAATAATGGAGAGTAGGCCTCACAGGTGTAGACGCCAGCATCTGAGAACCTCACATTTTCGATGTGCAAATGAGCATTTGGATAGTCATTCAGATGTTCCAATATAATACGGTCAGTAGCATTGATTCGGTCTTTATCTTTGTACCAAGTGACATGTGCGTGGGGATAGCCTTTGACTACACAATGGAGATCCAGATCATCTCCCTCAATGAGGTTCTTTGACTTTTCAAATTTCAGCACCAGGGGTCCAGCTAGATTAGATAATACAATAAATCAGTGACGATCAGTCAACGAAAGATCTGTAATTACAAATTTTAAACAGTTAACTGCTTATTGTGGACAACTGAAGGATGCATTCTAACATGTGACTAAACACTGCAATGTGCGCTTCCTGTCAGCATCCGACTATATGGAGCTATAAGTTTGTTTATTTCTGTAATTAACACACACACAAAATTTGCAGTTGTGTGACACGTTATGCTCGGTATACTGAATAAAATACAATTGCCAGAATATAACGAACAACATTAATGGTAATTCTGCACTATTTCTGTACTCTGAAAGCAAAAAATGTTCATAAATCACATTAATTTACTCCAAATTTATATACAGATCTTTGACTGCTAACACTGCAAGTGTGCATACATTAATGAATGATGTTACTGAATATTAAAACTGCAGACATTATATCCTGTGAATATCTTATGTGATGTGGATATTTCTTTAATTAACCTGCTTATTTTCTTACCTGGATAACTGTAAACAGCAGAAACAAAGAAATGCACCTCATGTAAAAGTCAAGGCATGGTAAGTCATGCAATGACACTTAGCAAAATGTGCAAGAGGGGGAAACAAAAATCAGCGATTTCACACTGAACCAGCTATGAATGAAAAAACAAAATACTTGACCATCGGGCATTGTGGGTGAATAAAAAAAATGTACCAGAGATTCATTTCTATTCAGATGACTGACAATGACCACCAACATCTTCATATATATTTGAAATAAAGTTTTATCTCTCAAAACAGATCTGGTGTCCTTTTATTCCTTTAGTGCAGTGATTATCAGACCTTTTCAGGTCACAGACGCCATGAAGCCAATGATAATTCAATGCAGCATTCATGCAAGTAATCTTACACAAATTTTCAAACATTTCTGGATTCTTGAGCTGTGGAGTGCTGGTGACTGTGGCTCCCCAGGAAGGAATTTCCAAGTCTATGTGGAGGATATTTTTTTTTCCACCACCATAAAAGAATGTGTAATAGTGAAAATCCTTTCTGGATGATTTAATATTACAGGAGAGATCTGGGACAGCCTAGGCTGAAAAGAGAGGACTGAGATCTTGGACACTGAGAATCACTGATCTAGACTTATGCAGAGACCCCAGTTTGGGAATCCTTGTCTCAGTAAGCACCATGCATTTATCAAAATTTTATGTTATAATCATTTTCTCATTTATTTTCTCAGGCCTAAATCTTACCTTGATATTCTACCTCACAATCATATGAATAATAACTGCCAGAAAATACAAATCTGGCAATGTATAGACCTGCATCCTCACGTGCTGGAATAGACAATTAAGAAATACTCATCCAAAATGAGAACAGATGTTAAAAACGTATGTCAAAATATGTACGGTGTTTTATGAATTTTGTGGTATTATGCGTTCTATAACCAAAGCCCTTTATATTAATAGTTGAGATGGCTTCAAATTATGTCATTTTTGCTTAATTTTTCATCATTTATCACAAAGTGGCACTTTTTTTCTTTGGTTTTGCTGCTCTGATTGTGAATGCTGTAGAAACTGCATCTTCAAGCTCGAAGAATACACAAGTTAATGCCTTGAGTGGAATCCTTCAATTCTTTTAGCACAACTCTTTTCACGAATTCGCTGGTCTTCGTCTCATCCTATGCCTTGTAGATCTTGGCTGATACTGGCCACATTTCAATACTGGATGGTTCCTTCTGGTAGGGTATACTCTATCTTTACTCCTCTATCCTGCCTGACAGGTTCTCTTTAGTTTATAAGTGATACGTGCTAACCAGCAATTACCAGTAAATTACTAATTTTTTTTAAAAAAAGGGAAAAACCAAACCTAATGGAAGCTGTCAACTATCGTAACCAGTTTATATAATAAAAAAACCAGTAAAAAGCAACATGCAAAACTGGTTGGAGGATAACTGGGCAAGTAATTTGATCATGCTCAATTTGCATGGAGAAGAGCCAGACAGCCTGAACTCTGCTTCAGCACGCAGGCGCTTTGTACAAATTAAATCTCGTCACAAGTAAGTTAAGAAAAAAATATTTGCATGAACATTTACTCTCTGACGATGTATATAACATGTGTTTAATTTTACATTAAAAAATATATGTGTGTAAACTACTGAATGCAGTATCAGGAAAACCAATTATTTCAGAAAGTACTTGATGCAGGTGAAAGACAGGTACAACTGCACCGTTTTCAGTAGATCTTAGCACAACATTATGTTAAAATGCTGCCATCTTCAGTTCTTTCAATTTTCTAAATCTTTCAATGATATTTATGTACAATCAACCTGCAATGCAAATATTCTACCAATGAAATGCTTTACCAAGCATAAAACATGCAATGTGTGTTTAGGGATCTGAAACATAGTGAAGAACTGGAAAGAAAGCTTCATGTCTGAATGGGGTGTGTAGTGGATCTGCTTATAGCCTGAATCTGATCTACAGAAAAAAAAACAGGTTTGCCTGAGGGATGGGGTGAGATATGATATGTTGTTCAAGATGTAACATGACTGTTACCACTTGGAATGTGCCTTGGTCCACCATCTTTTGATGACAAAATGAATTTCACTTGGACATCCTTTGACGTAATTATCCCAATTTAGTTAAATCTGACCATGCCTGATGTAATAAGAAATCAACAGTAAGCAAATTTTTTAAAAAAATAAAAAAAGAAAGTCAAATCAATAATCAAATCATCATACTAGGGTCGTTAATGATGAGAGAACTGTTTTCTTCCACCACGGTAAACCGTTCACTGTCAGTGCGGTCATTGACGATGATGCCATTCTTTAACCAAATAACATGAGTGATGGCTCCATCAAAATCAACAGAACAAGAAAGGGTGGCACTCTTGCTATCACGCACAAACAGTGGTTCTGTCTTGTTTTCTGAGGAAGAAAAGTACATTTTTATGCTCTGTGTGAAATGTTTCAACCACAAGTTCAAAGTTTTGCTACCAGTGGAATATTCTTCATACTATTTAGTTGCAGATTCATAAAGCAGAACCACTTTTGTTAAATTATAATGGAAATGCAATTGTTCATATTATGGACACAAAAGAAGCAAGGCAATGGAAATCTGTGGAATAATATTCAAACAATTCAAATTTTCTGACCCCTTGTTTATGAATTTTCTCCCTTGTGCCAAGTAATGAAATATGTAGGCCTTTTTTGTTGTTGTTGTTGCTCTGTGTCTCCATACATTATGTTGGTGAAGAAAGTGTTCAATTGTGGTTCTGGAGCTCTTCAAGTATGATATGATCCAGTGTATATTGCTGTATAGTCATATCTTCTTGTCCATTTTAATGCTTGCAGATTGTGTATGGACTACAGACCACCCAAATGGTGTTGAAGGTGTCCTGAACCTAGACCTTAAATTGTGGACTGGTCCCTCATCATCTCTAAGATAAGTCTTGTCCTGTGTTTGTCATGGGTTTTTCCATTTGTACTACTGGTCCAGTAACTGCTTTACCAACAGCAACAATTTCAAAAGTTCAAAATCAAACTTCAGCATCACCGCATTTAGATCAGCCCCATATATGCTGTGCCGCATCCATCCAAGAGTATGTTTGCTAATAGTTCCCATCAAGTGTTGGTTCTATAATATGCACTTTTTTCCACGTAGTTCAGATTTCCATCCTTAATTTGTCCTAGCTCCAGCACCTGCTTCACAATTACACAGTTCTTCCATTCCCACTCTTCATTTTCTCAGTCTTTCCAATACAGCTTTAGCAATGTCACCCTTGTCCATTCTCAACCTGTCCAGCAAGTCTATCTGACTGCCATGTTCTCCCCCATGCCCTGGATAATAAAGCCACGTTAGGCTCATCACAGTTGGCTGGCTTAACAGATGAACCCATTCTTTTAGAAGTAATTATTTCTCAATCTTACGAAGTATGCTCTGCAAATCCGTCACAGTGACACCATAAACTACATCATGGGCAACTAACCCATTGCTGTCAACACAGCCTCAATTTCCACTCACATGCCTGATGTGGTGGCTTCAAAGACTCCCTAACCTTTTGCCACTACTCTTCCACTGCAACAGACAACAAAACCCCAACTATGTCTGCCGTTCCGAGTCACTGGGCCATCTGTATATATTACTAGAAGACCCACAGTGATGCTGGATGATATCCTGAACCCAAAGTTCAATTGCCCCCTGTGCCCAGTCTCTATATTCACGGCCTTTCTGTATAACCTTTGTTTGCTAAGGTTGGTCCAATCATTGCCCTCAGGCACCTCATCTAGATTGCACACTGACATCACTGTATCTTCATTCTCAGCCATCTAGCATCTGCCTTGTCTGATGTGTCTTCTCTTTATCAACCCCAGCTCCTTATGATGAGTATGGTCCTTCATGCCAGCAACCCTTATGCATGTCTTTACCTGAGCATACTTGTATTTTGACCTCACACTCAGCAATACCAAGCAGAAAGTGCATGGCCACTGCTGGAGTATCCCTGATCCAACCCAAGGCCACTCTCATTGCTTTGTTCTTTACATGCTTTAGTCTATTCAGCTGTGCATTTGACAGGGTGAAAAGGCCAAGACCATACTCCAACAGTGACATCACCAGCACCAGCAAGAACAGTGCACTGTGGAAAGTTTGCTGCAGCCATTAACTCAACTGCTTCCAACGCCTTCCCTGGCCTTTTGCGTCTACATGTTGTGCAAAGTACAAGGGTCAATCAAATATGATCCCTAGATACCTCATGAAATGTGTTCTCTTAATATCTTGTCCCCAACACTTCACAATCAGAACTTCAGATCTTATAATTCTGTTATTTTATGAGAACCACAGGATACTAGCTTTTTCAGGATTAAAATATTTGATCACGTTTTATCAAGTGCTAAAAGCCAACACTTCTGCTGATGAATCTCAACTCTGATATTAAATCTGCTGCCCCAACATTTAATGGCGGATGTTCTGTCATCCTTATCAATATATCACAAAATCTAGACAATTGTCCTGTACAGTGTGTCTGAATCAAAATCTCTGTATAAGTTTAAGAATCCACAGAACAGAAAGATGAGGTAAGTAAGTACTGTTGATAAAACATTTCTGAAATATTTTGAAAATGAATCCAATGCTCTTTTCATGTCAGATTTTTAAAGTAATATTTAAAAATACTCATTTCTTCAGCGCCTGGTTGACTGAGTAGTTAGGAATTTGGTCTACGAATACAGCGATGCCAGGCTCAAGTCCCAGTAATGGGGATTTTTTTCTGTACCACCACACTAAAATGGCTCCAGGGCCCACCCAGCCTCTAAAAATGGGTACCAGAGATCTCTGGGAAGGTAAATGCAGCCAGGCATGATACTGACCATATCACACTTTCATGTGCTGATGGTCTTAGAAATATGGGCCTAACACAATATCCCCAATATGCCTTCATGGCATAGAAAAGAGGATTTTACTTTACCTTTTACTTTTCTCAGTGGGTCAACAAAGAAAGTCATGAATCTAGTTAAGCTGATAATTTTAAACGTTATTCAGCAAACAATTACTTAGAGCAATGGTTAGTAAGTCTGTATCATGAACCCTCTCTGATAATCTGGTTAAACTTATTAAGGAGTTTTATGAATGTATGGGTTTATCCTTATAAAAAATAGCATTAAAAGAGCAGGAATTTTACATCATCTGTCTCAGATCTAGACACAAAAACCTAGTCAAATGTGATTTTTCATGCACAAATGGCTAACTGACATTTCTCTTCTTATCAACAATCTGGGTATTTTCTATGAATTTGTTATAACCCATCAATTCAAAATAAAATATTAATTGGTGAAGAATACATGAAAAAAATAAAACATCACATGCATAAAAATAAAATACTAATCATGAAAAGGAATGATATTTGAAAATTGTAGAATTCTAAGGTAAAAACAATATGAATGATATAATGATTAAAGTCTGCTCTAAAAGCTCACCTTTGACAAGAATAAGCTGAACTGTTGCATTGCTATTTGGCCTCTCATTCTTGAGTAAGCTACAGGTGTAGTTGCCGGCATTAGATTCTGAAAAGTTGTCCACCCCGAGGCTACTGCGCAATGTCACCCTCACACTTGTCAGCCATGTCTCATCTCTCCGTGTCACTCCATCCATTGTTGGTGGATACCAGGACAACTTTGTGTTCTGCTCAGTCGCATTCACAGAACAATTTAACACTTGAGTTGCACCTCGGGTCAAGAAGAACTTAGGAAAGGATGGTTTAATTTCTGGCACGTTGTCTGAAACATACAAACAAACACATTTAAAAGATATCAAATCTGCATGATTAACTAGGTAGTGTTATGTGTTCACTGAATATCAATGAAAACATAATGTGACAGTCATCTGTATAACATGTTCTTCTACTGTATGTTCTTAAAGACTAGTTGTTGCGTGTGTTTTGTTGTTTTTTTTTCCAGTCACTTCTCCCTCCCCCCAAATCAGCTGATATTAATCTGTCATGACAGACAGCATTGGTGATCATGCTTCTCCCTCTTTAGTGTGATCTTTAGTGTGATCCTCAGTGTGATCTTCAGTGTGATCTTTAGTGCGATCTTTAGTGTGATCTTCAGTGTGATCTTTAGTGTGATCTTTAGTGTGATCCTCAGTGTGATCTTCAGTGTGATCTTTAGTGTGATCTTTAGTGTGATCTTCAGTGTGATCTTCAGTGTGATCTTTAGTGTGATCCTCAGTGTGATCTTTAGTGTGATCTTTAGTGTGATCCTCAGTGTGATCTTTAGTGTGATCTTTAGTGTGATCCTCAGTGTGATCTTTAGTGTGATCTTTAGTGTGATATTCAGTGTGATCTTCAGTGTGATCTTTAGTGTGATCTTTAGTGTGATCCTCAGTGTGATCTTCAGTGTGATATTCAGTGTGATCTTTAGTGCGATCTTTAGTGTGATATTCAGTGTGATCTTTAGTGCGATCTTTAGTGTGATCTTTAGTGTTTCCAATTAATTCAGATACTTTTCTTTTTCCCTGTCAGTCCACTGAAATATTTTTCTCATGGCCCTCCTCTCTTTCTTCCCCCCCCCCCAACCTGAATTTTTCCAGTCACTCTCTCTCTCTCTCTCTGAACCTTAAGTGCCCAGGGCACATGGGGCTTCCGCAAGGGTTTTCCACAAATGCCTGTCCTTCGCCTTTTTTTCTGCTCTTGCCCAGGTGAGCCCTCTATTGCTCAACATCCTTTCTGTTGTTCTTCTCCATGTCTCTTTTGGTCTACCCTTACTTCTGCTCCCCTGTGGTGTCCATCTTAGTGCTATTTTTGGTAGTGAGTTGTCAGTCATTCGGAGCACATGTCCCAACCATCGCCAGCGTCTTTCCTCAATAATTGTTGTCAGTTTCCAGTCACTACTAGATTTTTAAGGGCATGCATCTTTCCCATCACAACATATGCCTGTGAGACCTGGACACTTAACAAAACAGCTGAGAAACACATAAATGCCTTTGAATGTAAATGCTACAGAAGAGTTCTCCAAATATCGTGGACACAAAAAAGAACAAATGTATCTATACTACAAGAACTTAATATTGAAAAAGGCTGGCTAGTGAAGAGGATTAAAGAGAGAAAACTTAAATATTTTGGACACATTAAACGTCATGATAATTTAGAGAAGACCGTATTGGAAGGATACATAATGGGAAAAAGAAAAAGAGGAAGACCAAGACGAAGATGGCTGCAAGACATCGTTGACGATCTGGAAATGGATGCAACAGCAGCAGGCCATCTTGCTCACAACCGAGAGGCCTACAGGAGTGGTGTTATGGAGGCAAAGTTCCGCAAGGGACATGCAAATGAATGAATGAACTAGGTTCTCCATCTTCTGTCTTCTCATGACAAGAAATTTTGCCTATCCCTTTTCTTATCATTTTACCTTGTGTTTGTTGTCCTGAAACTTCTTTGTAGACCTTTTAATTTAATTTTCTGTCTATCCAGGGCATTTCTTGCATCGTTTGCCAAAACCACATCTTTGCTGCTTCCAATCTCTTTATCTTCTTTTTACTGACTAAGTTTCCCTTCATGTGTGAATTCCAGTTCTATTTTTTTTCATTAATCAAGAAGCTCCTGATAAACTTACTCTTAACAGTAATTGCAGAATGTGATTAATGTCAACACTAAACCGATCTCAGACTTCCTATCTTCTTGGAACTGTAGGCTGGTTTCTTTGCAGCTAATGGGTGAAGATGTTGAAGCTTGGGAGCATATTATGGCAGCTCTCTTTTCCATCCCTGAGTGGTATTAAAAAAGCAGATGGTGTACAATGCTTCTTTAGCAGACTCCAATGCTTTGATGACTATGATGATCCCTCCCTCATTAGCCAGGCCAAACCTGTTTCTGGGGATACCAATGAAGATCTGGGACTGGGTCTTGCTCAGCTATGGTTCACTGATTGCCAAATCAGACAGAATCTTTCTTTTTTTTTTTCTAGCAAAGAAATCGAAGGCAAAGAAACTGCTGTGTAATCCAAGACAAAGTTATATCTAATGAATTTAATTTATGGTGTAACTTATTGTTTACAGAAAAACTCGACATCAGCCAGGCTGCCTCTACTTCCCCAGCTCCAAAAAGAGTTAGGTATTTATTTCTGCACCTGAGGTACTGGGGCTAGACTCTCACCATATGAGACTAGTATACTAGTTACTTCAATACTAAGGCATCAATAATTGTGATATGATACTGCAGAATTTCCTAAAAAAAAAAATTTTTTAATTCTAATTAGAAGGCAATTTTTTGTACATATTTTTCTTTGTGCTGATACTCATATACTTATTACACTTTCCCTTACACCTTAAATCCTTCTTCGTGCCTTCAAGCACCACGCCTGACTTGCAGTGTGTCACAACCATGAGTCTCTATTCTTAGTGAATTTCTCAACCTTATCAAGGAATCTGATGTCACTCATCTTAGCTTTTCTTGTTAGTGTTCTCTTTAGGGTATATCGATATTGGCCTCATTTTACTTTTTCAGGTGTCTCCCATTTATTGGCATACTTTGTGATTCTCTGTTTCTTCTCATCACATGGCCCACATACGCCCACCTTCTTTTCTTGATCACTGCTGAGGTTGTATGCTGCATGTTCATTTCTCTTGTCTCTTCTTTAGTCTGGAAGTCATTCCATTGTGTACACTTCCCCTACAAATACATAAAATCTATCATTTACTGTCTCTATATATGACACACAAATAATATTTTTCCTCGTCTGCATCTAGCAAGACAAATAATATGTGAAAGATGGTTGATTAATATTAGAAGTAATGTCAAAATTGCAAACATGATTTATATCTATCAAACCAGGCTCTCAAAACTAGTTTTTTTTTTAAAATGCATGAAAACCTTAAAGTACTTGTGCGTTATATGTGCTCCAAACATTGTTGCTTATACACCGATGGTCATTTTCGACTACGGACAGCGTTTAGATTAAAAGATACAACACAATTCTCACATACCAATCTTATCTGCACTAAATAAGTACTTATTCCGCGGATTATAACATCTGACACGAGATCTTTGGCAGTTTTCATGAACTAATACTGCAAAGATAATGAAGTAATATCGAAGATACTGTCAGCTGATTTCAGCCATTGAACATTATCATTGAACATCCTTCATGCAGCACTTCATTGTCACCGATTAATCTCACTTCCAAGAAACGTTGATACTGCTCTTCCATAATAAAAAAAAATGAAATCACCTTTAACCGCTGAAGCACCTGCAAGGGCAGCAAATGCCGACAGGAATATCAATAACTTCGCCATTCCAGATCTTGTCTACTCTGTTCCTCTTCTGATGTTTGGACAAGAGGTGCCTTCTACACAGAAACAAGATGGCGACGTAATTTTTATTTTTAGACTTGTCGGCTTCTATAGTCTGTTTCTAACAAAAACCTCTCGATTGATTAGTGGCCTATTTCTTTGTAATGAACTTCCTACTTTATGGGCTTTCTGGAAGTCAAATTATGGGAAACCTACACTGACAGACTTCCAGAATTCTATAAAAGGTACATCGATGATGGCACTGGAATCACAAGTATGCCACAGGAAGACCTTAAAAAATTTATTAAATTCGCCAACTCACTCAATAACAACATAAAATTTACTTATGAAATTTCTGACAAGTTTGTTAACTTTTTAGACATTAAAATTTCTATTGGCACAAACAGTTTTGTCACCTCTGTATTTTACAAGCCCACCGACAGCCACACCTATTTGCTTTATACCTCCTCCCATCCTGAACCCTGTAAGAACTCCATCCCATACTCCAAACTCCTCCGTCTTCGCCGCATATGTCAGGATAATTTGGACTTTATAGATCAGTCCAACAAGTTATAAGAATGTTTCCATCATCGCTACTACACAGAAAAGGTTCTTCGTGAAGCCTTCAACCGTATCCAACTAGTGAGCTACAAAGAAGTATTCAGGAAAAAGCCTGTTACTCCATCTGACAGAGTTAAGTTAGTACTCCCTTTCCATCCGCACAGTCAGATGGTTAAGAAAATTCTTTATCGTCATCTGCCGATAATCCAACTTGACTCTTACACTCGCTACATTTTCTCTGATCCACCCCTATTGGCATACAAAGTGAGCCAAACCTTAAGGACATCCTCGTCCACAGCCACTTGAAGCAGAGCCTTACATATGCTGGCATCAGAAAATGTAACCGCCCCCGCTGCGTTACCTTCCCGGTAGTCTGGGAAACGAACACAATCACCTTTCCCAAAACTATCCTCACTCTTCATGAGGGATTCACATTCGAGTCCCTTAATGTGATATATGTCATCGTTTGCAAAAGATGCAGGATAACATATATTGGTGAGATTGGCCTCAGATTAGGGGACCGCATGCAAAAACATATGTACGACATCGCCCAGCATGCTTTGAAACCAGTCCCAAATCATTTCAATGGCCCCAACCACAGAGGCAAATCTGATTTTCTGGTAACAGCCATCAAACAAATGTCACGCAGATGACACAAGCCGCATGGCGCTTGAGAACCACTGCATTCAAAAGTATGGGATGCTGGAGCCACATGGGTTAAACTCGCTGTTTGGCTACATTTAACATTCTCTTCAATCATTATAGTACCTCTCCACTAAGTCCACCCCTTCTTACTTTTCAAACTTCCTCACAGCATCACTCTGCAACACCTCTTCCCCAATCGTCTGTTTCAACTTCTCCTTGCTAGGTCAGTATTGTATCACTCTCTCTCCCCTCCCCGGTTCCCCATCCACCACCCCCAGTTACAACCCACCGACCACATGTCACAGGTCTCTATTTAAACAGTCTCCATGTTCTACTAAATCCATTCCTGACACACACCGCCGGACAAGTCACACCTTACAATTTACAGCTAAGTACTCTTTTTAAAAAAAACTTTTTTTAAAAAATAGTATTCATGTGAATCTATACGTTATCTCCTCTCTCTCTATTTCTTCGTCCTGTATGTTTTTGTATGATTAAGGCTCCCGCCGAAACGTCACAACTTTGTAATCGTTAAGTAATAAAGCTGCTCCTACTTTTTCCTATTTTATACATTCCTGGGCAATTTCTACAGTAGCAGTTACTATATTTCGAAAACAAATGCCTAGGGAAAATACTCGGTATAAAGAGGTATGAATTCAAGAACAACGCAGAGATCAGATAGATGAGCAAACAACAACCTGTCTCATGGTTGATCAGAAAAAGAAGATGGACATATGTCGGTCATGTGGTGAGAAGAAACAATCAGAGAATTCCCAAACAAGCTATCAAATTGAACACAACATGACGAAGAAAAAGAGGTCGACAACGTGAAACTCTAAAGAGGACATTGTTAAGATAAGCCAATTCAGTGGCCATAACATCCCTTGATGAGATTGAAAAACTCGCCGAAGACATGACATCTTGGCGAACTACCATGCGGGCCCTGTGTGACGTTTAACGGCACGGGAAGGATGTAAGTAAGTTACTATATAGGCCTAGACCAGGCATGTCAAACGTGCGGGCCGCATACCGCCCTTTGCAAACAACTACAGCTCGCACAAACGATACATAGGCTGGTCTAAATTTCGTTTCATTTTTTTAACCGGTTATTTTCTTTCTATTTTTTTTTCAGATTCCACATCATATTTAAAATGGCTAGTGCTCCTCCGGCTAAGAGAAAAAGGAAACTGAACGAAGAAGGGCGAGAGTTTCAAGAAAAATGGGAACTGCAGTATTTTTGCACACGGTGAATGAGAAGATAAATTGTTTAATTTACAACAAGAGTATTGGCACGCCAAAAGAGTGCAACTTGAAAAGACGTTATGAAACGAACTATATATCTTACTAAAAATATGAAGGCCCAATGCGTGTCTCAAGACTCAAGGAATTGAAGGCTAACTTGAGACAGCAACAGACCTGTTTTACGAACATTGAGAAAGGGATGTCACTTCCGCTACTGCAAGCTATGAACTCAGCCGAATGATCGCCATGAGTGAGAAGACTTACAATGAAGGAGATTTCGTAAAGCAATGCCTTGTAAAAACAGCTCAAATTGTGTGTCCTGAGAAAGCACACTTATTCAAAGATATTTCATTAACTAATAACACTGTTGCTGAATGGATTGATAAATGTCACGTGAGCTGAAACAACAGTTGAAGACCACATCATCAAGATTTGAACATTTTTCTATTGCTATTGATGAGACCGTTGACATCACTGGAATAGCACAGCTTGCGGTTTTCATCAGGACTTGTGACAGCTAATTTAATATTTATGAAGAACTGATTGAACGGATCCCCATGCATGACACTACAACAAGCCAGGACATCTTTGAGGAAATCGAGCAGGTTCTGCATGACTATGGTTTGGATCTGAGTAAACTTGCATGCTTATCTACCGACGGTGCTGCGAATATGGCTGGCAGACATAATGCTGTTGCTGTCATGTTACGAACAAAAATAGAAAACTCGCATCCAGATTCATCATTTGCACATTTTCACTGCATTATTCATCAGCAAAATTTGTGTTCAGACATTTTAAAATTGGATCATGTGCTCAGTTTGGTCACAAAGACAGTGAACTATATCAGAGGTCGTGCTCTCAACCACCGTCAATTCAGCCAGTTGTTAGAAGATATGGATAATCAGTTTACCGATGTTCCAATCTACACAGAATTCCGCTGGTTGTCATGTCATAAAGTGCTGAAAAGATTTTTTTTTTGTTGAGACAAGAAATAATTATCTTTTTGGAGATGAAAGGCCAAAACACAGATGAAATAAAAAGATGAAAGTTGGCTCCAGGATCTGATTTTGCTGTGGGCATTACTGCACAATTAACTGATCTTAATTTGAAATTACTCGCACAAGGTAAAAACATACTCATCACTCAGTTGTATGATAACATCAAGTGCTTCATTACAAAACTAAACTTATGGAAGTCACGGTTGTCAAACGAAAATTTAGTTCATTTTCCTAAGTGCAAAGAGCTGAAAAAAAATGCAAATACTGAGTCTGTACTTAGCTTTGCTAAGTATGACAGTCACCTGGAATTGTTGTCAAAAGAATTTCAGGAATTCATTCGTGATTTCTCATCTTTTAAACACCACTTCGCATTATTCTCAGCACCATTCACCTTTGATGTTGCCAAGGCAGAAGAAAGCCTGTAGATAAAACTATTAGAAATGCAGTCGGATTCTACACTCAGAGCAAAGTATCTTGAAGTGGGGATACCTGGTTTCTTTTCATACCTTCCTGAAAGTTTAAAAACTTCAGAAAGTTTGTCACAGGGATTATGGCTATGTTCGGCTCTACCTATGTGAGTGAACAGTTATTTTCCTTCACGAAATCAACAAAAACTTCTCAGAGAACAAGGCTGACTGATTAACACTTGTCATCTCTGATCAAAGTCGGAACTGCACGGACATTTCAGCCAGACATAGCAAAAATTCTCATTAAGAAGAGATGTCAAGTTTCAGGACAAAACAATACCCAGCGGGGATGCACTGATATTCCAAACACGTCGAGGTCTTCCGGTGAGAAAGTCCAACCCTAGACCAAACTGGTGCAATGAAAACCACGGTGTCACGCAATCCCGCTTCCGAGACCCACCAAGAATACAGGCTAAAGCACTGTGATACTCTGAACCCCTTGTGGTCCTTCGTGGAACTCATGTGGTCTATTTTGGACCACACAGGGGACCACCGGACCTAACGAGGACCACATGTGTGAATTCAGTAGGTTCACAGTGCGGTTTTTGGTGGTAGAAGTGAACGAAGAAGAAGAAGAAGAAGAAGAGGACAAAACAATAAAAATAGTCGTAGATAAATGTTCATTTTGAACTGTTCTAATTTATGTACAATGTATTTGTTGCTGTTGCATACAAGTCTGTGCTGCCGTTTAAAATTTCGTTTTTTTTTTCCTTTTGTTAAACTACTTCATTGCTTTGCATTCATACATGTGGCTATCCACTAAACCATTTGTATGCACATTGTATGTTTCTAAGTTTAAGTTATAAAAATACTATGAATAATTTTTATTAAATGACTTCAGTTAGTTGTCGTGTGTGGCCCTCGTGACAACAAATGTGACCCATATGGCCCTCGGTGGACCTTCAGTTTGACATGTCTGGCCTAGACCATCTCTGTTTATATAGAGAAGTAAAGAATAAACTTGTGAAATAAGAAGCAACGAGGTTTGTGGACAGTAACGTGATGTGTGACACTCGCATTGCAGTTCATCATGTTTTTTTACTGTAACTGTAAAAAAAAAAAGAGGCCTAGCTCTGTTGCTGGTCCTGGGCAGCGGTTTCATTACACTCGGGGCACGCCCACACGTGTTTAACCTTTGACATCAGGATTTCCTTCAGTGTTTTTAAAGAGATGACTCCAATGTTGTGTTCATTGTATGTTGCTCGTGATCTAGCATTTAGCTGGGATTTGCAACCACTGCCCTTGGCTACATTGAGTCTTATGTGATAGGTACTATGGAGGAAGTTGCTTTGCATTTGTTCGTCGAGGTGTTGCTTGATGGATTTGTATAGGTCCGATTTGTCCATTTTTACGAGGCCCTCAGTTTGGCCCTTGCTGCGGTTGGTCGGTTTTGTCCATCGACTCCGGTATGGCCTGGACAGTGTATCCATGTGGAACATTTTTTTTTAATAAATAGGAAACAACGAGGCTTTCGTATGATAAAGTAAGAGAACATAGTTTTGTAGGATTAGACCTCGAAAAAATCGTAGACAAAGCACTTTAGTGAGACGTGAGAGAAAAAAAAATCACAAGAGATTTATCCGGGATTAGAACACGGACTCTGGTAGGTCGAGCAGTCGTCTAGCCAGGAGAGAACAGCGTATATACAAACTGCGTCCCATACTTTGTCTACGATTTTTTCTAGGTCTAATCCTACAAAACTGTGTTCTCTTTCTTTATAGTATATCCATGTGATGTTTTTGATGTGAGGTTTATTAATTATTTCTTGTCATTCACTTTTAATGGCTTTTTGTTCGACTTTCCTTAATAGATTTTGGTAATCGATAATCATGGTGATGCGTTGTGTTTTCTCTGTCACTACCCATTTTAATTCTTGTGTGATGGCCTCTGTTTCCATGCGCATACTTGAGCAGGTGTTTGTGTAAGCTCAAGCCATTGAGTTTCAGTGTTTAACCTCCTTGGTGTGCTGCAAAACTCCACCCGCTTCTAGTTGTTCTGCTCACTGAACCGTCAGCATAAATAATTATGTTCTCAGGAGTTTTATGTTAATGATTTTTCTATTTTCGGCGAGTCTTTCAACCTTGATAACCTCACTAATTTAGTTCTCTTTAGAATGTTCTCTTTAGAATTTCATACCGTCGACTTCTTTTTCTTTCCCCTGTTGTGTCCCATTTGATAGCTTGTTTTAGCTTTCTCTGATTGTTTATTTTCATCACGTGACCGACATATGTCCATCTCCCTTTTTTTTAACCACTGATGAGACCGGTTGTTGTGTGCTCATCTTCTTTATCTCTGCCTTGGTCGTGAATTCGGTTTATTGTATACGGAATATTTTCCTTATGAATTTGTTCTCAACCGGTTAATTGAGTGTTAGCGATCGATTTACTAATCCGGTGGTCCCCGGGTTCAAGTCTCAGTAATGGAATTTTTTTTTTCTGGTACACACCACAAAAAGGGCCCGGGGTCCAGCCAGCCTCTTAAAAAGTGGGTACCAGAGAAGTCTGACAAGTTAAATGTGGCCAGGCGTGATACTGATCACATCACACTTTCATGCGCCGAAGGTCGTGGAAATAGGAACCTGACACCATATCCCCAATATGCCTTAGTGGCATAATCTTAACTTTGTGTTCGTGTAAATGGTTAGACATTGAAAAATAGTAGACAAAGCACTTTTAGACAGTGAGAGAAAGAAATATAGTAAGAAAATGACCGTGACTGGAAAGCGGACTCCAATAGGACGAGCAGCGGTTAACCAACGAGAAGATAGCGCACTGTGCACTCGGCCATCTCGCATATCTAACTAATAAACTGCTGTAATAAAGCAACAAGGGTAAGAACGACAAGAGAAAAGGTACATGACTGTGAACATGGCATTTTTCTTATTACTATTCTGTAGTCTTATCTTATATCCTTCCCGTGTCATTAAACGTCACATAGGGCTCGCAAGGTAGTTCGCCACTTTTTCCTGTTTTCGGCGAGCTTTTCAACCTCATCAAGGGATTTTATGCCTATTAATTTAGTCTCTCTTAACAGTGTCCTCTTTAGAGTTTCACATGGACTGCCTCTTTTTCTTCGCCCTGTTGTGTTCCACTTGATAGCTTGTTTTGGGATTTTCTGATCCTTTCTTCTCATCACGTGACCAACATACGTCCATCTCCTTTTCCTGATCACCCATGAGACTGGTTGTTGTTCAGTCATCTGCCTTATCTCTGCATTGTTCTTGAATTCATTCCATTTAATGTCGAGTATTTTCCTTAGGCATTTGTTTTCAAGAGTCTAATTTCTTAATATTCTGTAGGATTTCACAGGAAACCACAGGTCAGCCACAAGAAACTCTAAAGAGGACATTGTTAAAAGAGACCAAATTAATAGGTATAAAATCCTTTAACGAAGTTGAAAAGCTCGCCGAAAACAGGAAAAATTGGCGAACTACATTGCGAACCCTATGTGACTTTTAACGGCACGGGAAGGATGTAAGATATAAGGTAAGATTTCACTGGAAGACGAAGGGTCATAATTTCTTTAAAGCTAAGAGATGTTGTATTTAATGGTTATCTCCCATAGATCGTCGCAACTTACCTATCAAAAACATGAAACTGGAACGGGATATATCATTTTTGTGATAGAGATATCTCGGTCGGCAACTTTTTTCTAGAGTGGCCGATATGTGAGAGACTTCTGATGAATGAAATAAGAACAATAAAATATTTTTAATATGAATAATAGGTATTTTAATTAGGCAATTTTCTCTAATAATGCCACCATAATTAGTGTGATGTGGCCCATGAGCCGCACTTTGGCGACCCCTGCTTGAGATAGTACACAAAATGTGCCTGCTGTAGAACCCGTTCACAGAAGATAAACAGTCTGGTATTCATGTAAAACAGGAAACAAGTAACAGAAACAATGACCTTTTTTTAATATAGTGCCGCAGTTCGTGCTAGACTCGAGCAGGAAGTTTCTCCTGTGATGTATTTCATTTTCCTATCACCATTTTATTTAGTGCTAGAACCACCATTCTCTCAATGTTGAGTAACTTTCATTAGTTCACCTTTCTTTTGGCGAAAAAGCGCTCTCAAGTTCCGTGCGTGGGGAGAAAGGTTTTCGCTCCCTTCCAGGACGGCGAGAGTTAAGGTGGTTCGATGCAGAAGCCAGTGGTTTGTCCGTCGAGCGAAGCCTATAAACGGCGAGCCAGCCAGGTTCGTGCTAACTCGTCAGTGGTGTACTACGGTTTTGTCGACCGATGGAACATTTCTCCCAAAGAGTATCGGGTCTGCAGTATGTAATGTGCGTTGACTGTCGGTGCCACGCTTTTTTCTCGTTCGTTAGAGCAGAGAGAGCCGGCCGCCGCCGCCGGTGGTTAAAGGAAATGAAAAGCTGCCAGTGTCGAAAATAATCCGTTCTGAGCAGAGCGCTGTCTCTCTTATCCTAGGTAGGTCAGTCGGTAGATATCCGACTAAGGTTCGGTGAAGAAAGCTATCTGGTTGATCCTGCCATTAGTCATATGCTTGTCTCAAAGATTAAGCCATGCATGTCTAAGTTCACACTGACTCATGGTGAAACCGCGAATGGCTCATTAAATCAGTCGAGGTTCCTTAGATGACACGATCCTACTTGGATAACTGTGCAATTCTAGAGCTAATACATGCTTACCTGGCGGAAAGAGTGCTTTTATTAGTTCAAAACTAATCGTCGTTGCCCTTCGCGGGGCGCGGAGTCCCAACTGGGGACTCTAGATAACTTTATGCTGATCGCACGGCCCTCTGTGCCGGATACGCATCTTTCAAATGTCTGCCCTATCAAATGTCGGTCGTACGTGACATGCCTACCATGTTTGTAACTGATAACGAGGAATCGGGGTTCGATTCCCGAGAGGGAGCATGAGAAATGGCTACCACATCCAAGGAAGGCAGCACGCGGGCAACTTACCCACTCCGGGCACGGGGATGTAGTCATGAAAAATAACAATACGAGACTCTTTCGAGGCCCTGTAATTGGAATAAATACACTTTAAACCCTTTAACGAGGATCTATCGGAGGGCAAGTCTGGTCCCAGCAGCCGAGGTAATTCCAGCTCCAGTGGCATATATTAAAGTTGTTGCAGTTAAAAAGCTCGTAGTTGGATCTCAGACGCAGGCAGGCGGTCTGACTCGCGCTGGTTCTCTGCCCGTTGTCTCCTGCTCTACCGTCTGCTGGCTCTCTCCTGCTTGTGCTCTTCGCTGAGCATCTCGGGTGGCCGGCGCTTTTACTTTGAAAAAATTAGAGTATTCAAAGCAGGCCCTAGCTGCCTGTATAATGGTGAATGAAATAATGGAATAGGACCTCGGTTCTATTTTGTTGGTTTTCGGAACTGGAGGTAATGATTAACAGGGACAAACGAGGGCATTCGTATTGCGGCGTTAGAGGTGAAATTCTTGGATCGCCGCAAGACGAGCTACTGCGAAGGCATTTGTCAAGAATGTTTTCATTAATCAAGAACGAAAGTCAGAGTTGCGAATCTCTGCTGGGGAGATTATTAGCGTGGGGTGAAATTACTGCCGGCCAATGAAGAAAAATGTGATCAGGGATACCGCGCGGCGCAGCTGTGAAAAAGGTGATGGAAAGGATTAAGTGAACTTTAATCGGTATGACCAGTAGACTCGCGGTGAAGGTTACTCATACCACGACATCTCTGTTCTAGAGGCCGGCCACGTCCGATATACACCCATACTGAGGCAATATGCCTAAACCGGCTTAACCCAGGGGTGAAACTTGATGGCTACTCATATCACGCTTCCTCCGCTTTAGAGGCCGATCGCGTCCTATATACACCTATACTAGGATAATACGCCTAAACCGGCTTAACCCAGGGTTGAAACATATTAGTGGCGAGGATTCATCTTCCTGGACAAAAGCTCTGTCCTGGTCACTATCAGAAAGGGTAGCGGCCACGACCACAAAATGCTGAAGTCGGAGACAATGGACCAGTATTGTCTAGATAGGCAACCACCTCTCACCCGACGGGGATATATTCATATTCAAACCACGTCGAGGTTTTTTGGTGAGAAAGTCTAACTCCAGACTAAACTGGTGTAACGAAAATGGTGTCACGCAATGCCGCTTCTGTGACCCACCGAGAATATAGGCGCAAGCCCCACGATGTTCTGAGCCTCCATTCTAAATGAGACTATCGCGAGAACCACAGGAGTACTTCTTCTTCTTCTTCGTTCACTTCTACCACCAAAAACGGCACTGTGAACCTACTGAATTCACGCCTGTGGTCCTCGTTAGGTCCCGTGGTCCCCTGTGTGGTCCCCGAAAAGATCACACGAGATCCACGAGAGGACCACAAGGGGTTCAGAGTATCACAGTGCTTTAGCCTGTATTCTTGGTGGGTCTCGGAAGCGGGATTGCGTGACACCGTGGTTTTCGTTGCACCAGTTTAGTCTAGGGTTGGACTTTCTCATCGGAAGACCTCGACGTGTTTAGGATATCAGTGCATCCCCGCTGGGTGAGAGGCGGTAGCCCACCCAGGCCAGAGTTGGACTTTCTCACCGGAAAACCTCGACGTGTTTTGAGATACCCGTGTATCACTGCCGGGTGAGAGGTGGTTGCCCATCCAGTCAAGGGTTGGACTTTCTCACCGGAAAACCTCAGCGTGATTAGGATACGCAAACATCCCCGCCGGTGAGAGGTGGTTGCCTATCTAGACTTCCCTGGTCCAGTGTCTCCGACTTTAGCATTTTGCGGTCGTGGCCGCTACCCTTCCTAGTTGTGACCAGGATGGAGCTTTTGTCCAGGAGGACGAATCCTCGCCACTAGTGACTTCTACCCCTCGGTTGAGCCGGTTTAGGCATTTCCCAGTATGGGCGTGTTTGGGACGGGACCGACCTCTAGAGCAGAGGTACTGTGACATGCATAGCCTTCAAGATTCACCCCTGGTATGAGCCGGTTTAGGCAAAATTCACCAGTATGGGTGTTTATCAGGCGTTACCGACCTCTAGAGCGGAGGTGGCATGACATGTCTAGCCATCAGGTTCCACCCCTGGTGTGTGCCAGTTTAGGCATATTTCACCAGTGTAGGTGTATTTCGGACGTAGGCGGCCTCTAGAACAGAGGTGCCGTGGTATAGTTCTCGTAGCGATACTACTGGACATACCGGTTAAACTTCACTTTCCACCACCTTTTCCCATCGGCGCCGCACAGGAACCTTTATTTCTTTTCCGCATTTACTTCCTTAACCGAGAGGAGCTTCACTCCACGCGCGGCATTTGGAGAGTCAAGCCAGCAGTGTCTTAACCTCTGGGACAAGCCGGTTCATGCATTTCACCCGATATGACTGCACTCAGGACGTGGCCGACCTCCAGACCAGAGGTGCCGTGATTTGAATGTTTGCTTCGCTTTATCCTTTCTACCACCTTTTCCGCAGTGATGCTGCGCGGCAACCTCATTTGCAAATTTCTTCATTGGCCGGGAGGAGCACCGCTCCACGCACGGCAGCTGAAGATCTCGCAGACAGCGGCAGATGAGCTACCGAACGTGCCACTCATCTACCCTAAGTAACTGGTTTTCAGGCGCCAGATATTCGCCCTCGCCCCTTCTCCTGTCAGTTTAAACAGTTCTGCCACGGGAAGGCCAGGAGCTGGACTTGACTGCCAGAGGCTGTTTGTGGCGCGTTTGCAGTCCTTAGAACCACCACAGGAGTAAATTCAATAGGATCGCGGGGCGATCTTGGTGGTAGAAGCGAACGAAGAAGAAGAAGAAGAAGAAGAAGAAAATTAGTTCACGTGGGTGGAGGGGGGAATTGGGTGGGGCTAAAATAGTCGTGCCCAAAAGCTGCATGATTAAGCAATTACTCCCAACAATTTTCTCGTTACAAAAGATAAAAGACTATGGGAAGTGTGAGTATAACGTTTTTTAAACGTTTATTACGCAAAATCTATGACGCTTTTGTTTCAAATTTTATTTTACCTCAACTCAGTTTTAGTTTTAAACTTTAGTCATTCACTTCAGCAGCTGGTCAATTTGCTGCACGAAGAACGTCTACGTGGTACTTGATTTCTTGCCACTTGTTGCTCAACATCTCGTTAGTCACAATCGCTAGAGCACCCGTTATCCTTTCCTTCAAAGATTGGGAATCAGGAACTCGTGAATACCTTCATACAAAAAAAAAAAAAAGGTTAAGGGGGGTAATATCCAGTGAACGTGATGGAAAATAATGTTGGGCCACCCGTCCATCATAATATCACAAAACACACTGTGGTTTCTTCTTTATGGACGCCATGCCGATACTGATGTTTGCAGGTCTACTTGTTTATAGAAGAAAAAAATTCTAGGAATAGACCTACGCAATGCCACAACGTTCATGTTTCTGTTTAGCATAGTTTTTAAGACTTAATCAAGAATGGACTTTATGATCATCCTCTATTATCTTCTCTCGTGTTATCATTGTTGTATTTTCCCATTATCTTTCTATGTACTACAGAGAGTACTAAACTGAATATTTGAAAGTTGAGTGAATGTTGAACGATGAAGAGCACAACATTAGACGGATATGTGTGCAGCAGTTCTCCAACTTTTGACATTCATTGTCTTTGCAAAGCCGTGTAGCGTAAAATTTGTAAGGTAACGTTTCAAAGATGCTATCGTTTTAAAAGAAGTATAGATGTTAGTTTCTAACTAATTTGGGGGGGGGGGGGATGGAGGAGAATAGGGTAGGCTAAATTAAGCGTATCCAAAAGCTGCATGATTAAACATTTACTTCCAACAGACACCAGCTTCTATGTCACACCTCTGTGGATAACAGGTCACTCAAAGGAGAAATTACAATGTTCTTTACTTTTACAGACAAAAAAACTAGCGTTCGTGAAGCTTAAGAAGCTGGTTTCACTAGGCTGACGCCGGTGAATTCAGGATGTAACTGTCTCTCAGAACAGTTCAAGTTGAAGGCAAAAAATGTGTGAATCTCAGTGCTGAACTTGAAAATATGGAAAGAGAGCTAAGAAAACTGCAGAAAACTACGTGTTGCATGTTTGGAATGCCAATGCTAACACTGTTAGTGTTAGGAAGAAGAAGAAGAACAACAACAACAACAACAACAACAACTGCGAGCTGGTGTTCACTGCAGCCGACGCGATGATAAAGTTCAAGCACATCATCGTGTTAGCTTGGAAGCGGATTACAGCGACTATTTTTTTCAGTCTCTGATTGTAGCCAGAAGGCAGGGACTGTGCACTGCTTTTTCAGCAGACTCCACCATCCTGGGAACTATAAGATCCCTGCCTCATTAACCAGCCTGTTACTGGGAATGCCAACAGAGAAGTGGGGCAGGGTCTTATTCGGCTATGATTCGCCAACCCTAACTCCAGAATGTCAGTGTAAAAGGTGTATGATATTTTGGTCCACGTGCACAGTTCAATGACAAATCTTGTTATGGCAGGCCAAGGCTATTTCTCCTAAACTATAGAGATGTTGTATTTCACGGTTATCTCCCTTAGATCATAGCAAACTCTCCTATAAAAAAACATGAAACTAGAACGGGATATAACTATAATTTTTGTGATAGAAATATCTCAATCGGCGACTTTTTTCTAGAGTTGCCGATATATGATATTTTTGAACATTTAAATATTCAAAGACGCATGTGTCGCGATGACCAATCGCAATGCATGACCAGTCTAGGACCGGTCTAAGTATGGAAATTCTTAATATCAAATGAAACAAAAGGTTTAGACTCGTTTTAGAAATGGAAGATTTCATAGGGTGCTTAATGTATAAAGCTTAAACAGAATAAGATTCTTCAATCATGGACCTACGCTGGGGTTGAGCTGGCGGTTGTCCAGTGTACGGGAGCTCTTTGGTAAGACAGAACGTTTTCGTGCGTGAAACAGTCCTCAGTGTAGTAAGTAACTTTTGAATTGTTGTAAGAAAGAAATATGGTTGTAAAGAGCTGTGATCTCACCTGACCCATTGACTCACGTGAGTAGACGTTTGTAGTGTTTAATAGTTTAATATGTGTCAGAACAGAATTAATGAGTATATTTTATCTTTTGTTGTACATGCAATTTGCAGCCAAGTAGGCTAGAGTACATTAAGTACAGACAAATGAAGAAGACGAAGTCGTTAGTTAGTTAATTAGTTAGTTAGTTAGTTAGTTAGTTAGTTAGTTAGTTAGTTAGTTAGTTAGTTAGTTAGTTAGCTAGTTAGTTAGTTAGTTAGTTGGTTGGTTGGCTGGTTGGTTGGTTGGCTGGCTGGTTGGTTGGTTGACTGGTTGGTTGGTTGGTTGGTTGGTTGGTTTGTTGGTTGGTTGGTTGGTTAGTTGGTTGGTTGGTTGGTTGGCTGGCTGGCTGGCTGGCTAGTTGGTTGGTTCGTTGGTTGGTTGGTTGGCTGGTTGGCTGGCTGGTTGGTTGGTTGGTTGGATGGTTGGTTGGTTAGTTAGTTAGTTAGTTAGTTAGTTAGTTAGTTAGTTAGTTAGTTAGTTAGTTAGTTGATCCTCCTGGGCCAAAGGCGGCGCATACGGCGGAGGACAAGGCTCTCCATGTCTGGCGATTCCTTGCTACTTGCTTTAGATCTTCGGTGTTTCTGATGAGCATTGTTGAACACTCCTTGGTGATAACTCTTCTTACTGTGTCTTTGGGTCTTCCCTGCTTTCTTTTACCACCTGGTGACCACGTAAACACTTGATGTGGAAGTCGTTTTTCGTCAATTCTAAGTAGGTGGCCTATGTTTCCGCTTCCGGTTCAAGATGGAAGAATGTTTTTCTTAAACTTGCTAGGAAATGTTGCTCGACGGCCCAACAAGCTGTCATTGTAAAACATCCATTGTTTCAGAAACGGAATTCAGGCTCTAAATGTTATGAGAAAAGAGAAATGTAGTATAAATAATAAATAAATAGAAGAGACGTAAAGTCGAGAGAATATGTACAATAATACTCATATAATTTCACAGAAGAAGACGTAAAGTCGAGAAGATATGCACAGAAGTACAAATAATGCAGAAGAAAACGTAAAGTCAAGAGAACAGTTACAGAAGTAGAAAACAAATTATTCATTCATCATTTGCATGTCCCTTGCGGAACTTTGTCTCCCTAACAGCACCCATGTGGGCCTCTCGGTTGCGAGAAAGATGACCTGCTGCTGATGCATCCATTTGCAGATCATAAACGATGTCTTGCAGCCGTCTTCGCCTTCTTTTTTCCCATTATGAACCCTTCCAAGACGGTTTTCTCTAGATTATCATGACGTTTAATATGTCCAAAATATTTAGGTTTTCTCTCTTTAATCTCTTTACCAGCCAGCCTCCTTCAGTATTAAGTTCTTGTAGTGTGGATATATTTGTTCTTTTTTGTGTCCATGATATTTGAAGAACTCTTCTGTAGCATTTACATTCAAAAGCATTTGTATGTTTCTCAGCTGTTTTGTCAAGTGTCCAGGTCTCACAGACGTATGTTGCAATGGGAAAGATGCATCCCCTTAAAAATCTTATTTTTGTAGTTCTGTCTGTTCCTCTCCACAGATTCTTTAGTTCTTTTACTTTCTGAAGAGCGATAGATGTCCTCCTTTTAATTTCCCTCATTGTATCTCCATTATTAGTTAGCAGTCATTCATGATATCCAGAACTCTCCACTTCTTCCAGTTTTTCCTCATTAATACATGTATCAGCTGCCTTGTTTGTTTTGTCAGTTGTCATCAATATGTTTTATTCCCATTAAGATAGATGTTTTGCTCTTCGCTGTTCTTACGGATTGACATAATTCGTTTTTCCATTCCTTTTTGTGTTGTGGACAGCAACACTGTGTCATCAGCATATCTAATCTCTGGTATTTCCAGTTGTTATGGATCGTAATATTCTGTGTCTACATCTTCTCTAACATTCCTCATTATATTTTCAGTATACAAGTTAAATAAGTAAGGCGACAATATGCACCCCTGACGGACCCATTCTTTTATGTCAAACCAAGTTGTTGTTTCACCATTTATTCTTACTGCTGCTTGTTGGTCTAGATACAGCAGTGATGTTAATTGTATCAAATGTGTTGAAAATCCCATTTTTTCCATTATTTCCCAAAGTTTCTGGTGTTGTACACAATCAAATGCCTTTGAGTAGTCTATAAAGGATAAATATAGATTCACATTAAACTCTCTGCATTTCTCTATTATTAATCTTAGATTGAATATATGATCTCTTGATCCTCTTCCTTGCCTGAAACCAGCTTGGACCATATTGACTTCTTCTTCTATTTTCTTACGAAGTCTACCCATTATGATTTTTAACAGAATTTTACTGGCATGACTAATCAGGGCAACAGTTCTGTAGTTTGTGCATAATTTCAGGTTACCCTTTTTTGGCAGTTCTTTTCCATTCTTTTGGCCAAATACCTGAATGCCATATCTTTTTGCACAGTGCATGATAGATTGTTGCACACTCCTTTCCTCCTGCTTTAATAAATTCAGCTGTTATCTCATTCACATCCTGGTGATTTACCATTTTTCAGATTCTTTATTGCCCATAAAACTTCTTCTATTGTTGGTTCAGGTTCTTTTTCCTCCAATAATAATTCACACTGTTGATTTCTGTTTCCACAGTCGGTTGTTTCATACATTCCTTTGCAATATTCCTTCCATCTTTCTAGAATTTCCTCTGTCTCTGTCAAGGTATTCCCCATCTCATCACAAATTACATTTAGCTTAGGTGTGACATATCTCGTCAATGTCTTCATTTCTTTAAACATTTCACTATCTCTTCTACACTTCTGATGTTCTTCTACTCTTTCACAACAATCTTGTATGTATTGTTTTTTGTCTTTTCTTATATTTCTTCGTACTTCTTTTGTTAAAGTTTTATATTTCTCTTTGTTGTTGTTTGTCACTTTCCATTGCGTCTTCATTTCTCTACGTTGTTTTTTCAGTTCTAGTGTACCTGCTGTAATCCATCCATTCTTTTGTGTTTTCTATACTGGAACCATGTCTTTTGCTGTTGTTATTAAGATATCTTTGTCCTGCGTAGCCAATTCATCTGGTGTCATCTCCTCCTGTACAGCCATCAGGATTTCGAAACTGTTCTTCACTTCTATACCGTATTGTTCTGGTATATTTGTAAGATCAAAGCGGAGTGGTCTTGATCCCGCAACTGTCTTTTTTATCTTTATCTTCATGTCTGCTATTAATAACTCATGGTCCGTGTCACAATCAGCACCTGGTAAAGTTTTTGATGATGTTATACTTGATCTCCACCTTCTTTGCACTAAAATGTAATCTATTTGATTCCTGGTTTTACCATCAGGTGATGTCAATGTATAAACTCTTCTTGGATGTTGTTTAAAAAGTGTGTTAGCGATCATTAGCTCATTTTCCATGCAAAACGCCATTAGATTGTCACCTGCCTCATTTCTATGTCCTATGCTAAATTTCCCTACAACATGTCCTTCATCTTCTGCCCTTTCTGTACCAATTTTTACATTAAAATCACCCATTATTAATACAATATCATTTTTCCGTACCTGGTCTATTGTCGTTTGCAGTGTGTTATAAAAGTTTTCTACTTCCTCTTCTTCTGCTGCTGATGTAGGTGCATATATCTGAATGATTGTTACATTTCTAGGAATGCCCTTAAGTCTGATTGTTAGGATTCTATCAGTTACTGGATTGTAGCCTAGTAATGCTTTTGATGTTGATTTGTCCAAATAAAAAGCCAGTCCATTCTTTCCTCCTACTTCTCCACCAGAGTATATAAAGATATTATCATTCTCGCTCTTAAAGTGTCCTGATTCTTTCCATCGATGTTCGCAGATTCCCAAAATGTGTATCCCCGTTCTTTTCATCTCGTCACTTCCCTTCATACATACTTCTTGCATTCTATGTTCCTACTATTATTTTTCTGTTTAGTTTGATGCAGGGGTTTTCCTTAGTAGCACCGTCAGGATTTTGTCCGTCATCACAATTACTAGTACTGACCTCTGTCTCACACTCTTCCCCAGTGTTAAAATTAGATCTATCTGGCCTGGGGGCTTCACAACCAGATCTTTTTCCTATTTGACTTTCCATGTTGCTGTTTGGGTTTCTTGGTATATTTTCAGAAGACAGCTTACCACTGAGAAAACAGATAAGTGTACGATTATAGAGATGTGTGTGATTGTGTGTGTGTGAATACGTGTATTGATGTGAACCTAGTACGTTTAGTACAGACCTGTTACCATGAGAGATGAATGCAATTACCAGACATAACAAGGAATATGGAACTGAATGTGACAAAAGATGGGAACAAACCAGCCATGCAAAACAGAGTGTTGACCAAAAACTGCCAGCTAGTGTCCCCATCAGCACGAACTCCGTAGCTTCTTCCGAGAGCGTTAACCCTGGTACCCATTTTTTCTTGAGGCTGGGCGAACCCTGGGAGTTTTTTGCGAGCCATGGAGTTGCTTATTTACCAAGGAGAGAATGAGAGTGGGAAGAGTTTAAGGGGCATAAAAAGTCTGGGTTGACTGGAAATATTGGATGGGGAGATGGAGTAGAGACGAGAAGTGTTGATTATGAGAGAAAAGGAGAAGTATTAATTATGGGAGGTGTCCCAGAAGGAGACAGCCTGAGAAGAATAAATATTAATTATATAGGTTTAATCGTACTCACGTACATTAAGGCAAAAAAAAACAACAACAGGAGAAAAGAATAAAGAATGGGTATCGTACAACAGAACATTAAGATAACCCAATGAGATAAGGATAAAAAGAGAGAGAAGAAAGAAATTAAGTAACAGAAATATAATACTAAATACTTCAAACCCCATCATATCCTCCAATAAAGTCACTCAGTCAGTCATTTGCATGTCCGTTGCGGAACATTGCCTCCCTAACAGCTCTCCTGAATGCATGTCGGTTGTAAGCAAGATGCCCTGCTGCTGATGCCTCCATGTGCAGATTATGTCTTGCAGCCACCTTTGCTCCGGTCCTCCACTATTTCCTTTTCCCATTATGCATCCTCCCAAGACGATCTTCTCCAAACTCTCACGACGCCCAATGTGTCAAAAATATCTCTGTCTTCTCTGTTCAGTCCCCTCCACTAGCCAACCTTCTTCAATACCAAGTTTTTGTAGTATGGATATATTTGTTCTTTTTATATGCCCTGACATTCGGATAACTTCTCTGTAGCATTTACATTCAAAGGCGTTTATGTATCAAAGGCAATAAAGTACCACCACTAAATCGCGGACCAAAATAGTAGAAAATATTAAATTATATAACCAATAACCAACCACGTTCATATAAGAAATACATTTTAAGAAAGACAAAATAACTGAAAAAGAAATACACACACACACACACACACACAGATATATATATATATATATATATATATATATATATATATATATTAGAAGTAATCCTTTTTAAAAAGTTTACATCAGCTCTAGGCCGTTAACAGCAAAATCGGAGCGCTTTACACCGAAGAACAATATTCCAAGAACTACAAGAATTCCTGGACGTGATAGTAAAAGAATGTGAAATCCAGGGCCTCGCCTTGAACAAGAAGAGAACAGAAGTTACGGTCATCTCAAAGAAAAAAAAGTGATTCCCAAATGCAAGTACAGAGCTGAAACATGTGGACAAGTTTAGATATCAGGGGACACTACTGACCTCAGATTGGAGATGTCTCATTGAGATAAAGAGCAGAATAACGCAGGCCAAAAGAATATTTCAGAAAATTAAAGATATTCTGTGTAATCAATGACTGTCATAAGGAGAGAAGAAAAGAGCACCCTAGTCCTATATTGAACCAGTTTTATTTTACGGATGCGAGGCATAGTCAGTCACTATTGAAGTACAACGCCCATGAGGAAACGACTGAAATGCTGTTCCTCAGAAGTATGCTTAGAATACCGTGGGCAGCAAAGAAATCAAATGAGGTGGTTCTGTGAGAGGCTGGGGAGATGAGGCAAACAATAAGAAAAATCAGAAAAAAAGAGACAATCCAAATTCAAAGGACACGTTCTACTGCAAGGCAAGTTGTACCTCGCTATACAAATGAGACTGGCACGTTTAGAAGCGATCTTTTATCTATAGCCCTATTCTATTTATTGGTTTAAGATCTAATTATTTCTGTATTTGAGTTCACTGTTATCGCTTAATTAGCCTCATACTGGGGCGGGTTTAAAGCGGCAGAGGTCTCTTGTTATCAGTGCTCATTAATGCAGTACCGGTTATTGATATGTGTGTTTGTGTTGAGTAGGTAATGTTGGGTAGCATTAATTAGTGCGCTCGCCAAGAATCGTGATATGGTCGCTCTGAAAGGGGCTCAAATAGACCATACTTATGATTATGAACGTGTGAATAATCGATGATTGCGATTTGATTTTCGAGTGAAGTAACAGTGGAAGATTTACCTGTCACTCGCTTCAGCCAAATAATTCCAAACCACACACAAACAACTTTATAATAAACCCATTTGCCATACTTTTAACAGGAAATGACGTGATGTATATATATATAACTTACAGAGTAGTTAAAATGTGAATCTCTAAAGGCTGGAATAAAATCATTAGGTTACTCAAATAATTTTTCTTTTCAGTTAACCAGTCAGTCAAGTCTGCCTACCTACGAATCAAGTCTACCTATCAGTTAACCAGTCAGTCAAGTCTGCCTACCTACGAATCAAGTCTACCTATCAGTTGACAAAATCTACCTACCTATCAACAAGATTTACCTTCCTGCAAGCCTGGTCTGCCTACCAGTCAACAAAGTCTACTTACCTACCAACCAAGTCTGTTAACAGAAGAACAACAACAAAGTTTACTTACCTACCAGTCAAGTCTGCCTACCACCCAACAAAGTCTGCCTACCTACCAACCAAGCCTGCCTACCAGTCAACAAAGTCTACCTACCTATCTGCCTACCAACCAGATCTGTCTACCAATCACCAGTCTACCTACCAAACAACCAAGTCTGCCTACCAGCTAACAAAGTCTGCCTACCAATCAGCAGCGTCCACTTACCTACCAAACAATTCTTCCTACCAACCAAGTCAGCCTACCAATCAACAGTGTCCACCTACCTACCAACCAAGTCAGCCTACCAATCAACAGTGTCCACCTACCTACCAACCAAGTCTGCCTACCAATCAGCAGCGTCCACTTACCTACCAAACAATTCCTCCTACCACCCAACAAAGTCTGTCTACCTACCATCTAGCCGGTCTACCTTCCAGCATCCATCAGGTCAGCCGCAGAATTTGGTATTAGATACAATGTTGAAGATATCCGGGCTAAAAAAAAACCCCAAAAAACTGCTAAAGAACAGAAAATGTTATTCAGAAGAAACAATGGCGATTTACATGATTTACAAGACAACTTTTGCGTAAGAAGAAATAAAACTGTTTTAACATTCACAGAAAACATACGTAAAACACATTATTCCTCTGTTTTTTAACGGGGCTTCAAGGACAACATAAACCGAGAAGGTGAAAAAAACGGGCATTAAAAATCTCTCCTACTCGAAATAAAACTCCTGTTATGATACATGACACGCCAAGATGCCAGAGAATTAAACATAAATCTATTAAAACGTATACATAATTAATTTTAATTATATTTCACTTGCTGACAGTAAAATATGGACCTGAACTCTGCTAACGTAGCTTGAAGAGTTGCAGAACTTAGCCACCGTAAGTTGCGCTCACAAAGGATTTATCTGGTGTTTCGCTGAACCATGAAGTGTCTTTGTTTCAACTTCATTATGAAGGACATTGCTGTAGAACTTTCTTTAAAAAAAATGGGCAGTGCATCAGTCTAGGACATCATCCATCCATCTTCTTATGCGCGCAAGATATGTGATATCAGGAAAGCCACAGCCGTATCTTGTCAGCATCACTCTAGCGAAAAACAAAATCTTCCTCATAATCAGGCAGACAGCAAATTAATCCAGGGAAACAGCATTCGGAAAAAGAAGAACAACCAGGGTTGCGTGTTCTACGTTTTTTATGCTAGACTAGGCTCAGCTGTGGTTCTTACAGGAACATAAAAGAGAGAGAGAGAGAGAGAGAGAGAGAGAGAGAGAGAGAGGTTAACAACAGATCTTTGGTCTATTCGTTGGCTTGCTGGTTGTTTGCTTGGTTGATTTGTAAGTTTGTTTGACTGGCTGATTGATTGATTGATTGATTGGATGATTGCTTTGTTGGCTGGCTGGCTTGTTTAGTTGGTTGGTTGTGGCTGGTTAGTTGATTCGTTGACTAACAGGCTGGCTTGTTAGTTGGTTGGTTGATTGGATGGTTGGCTCGTTGGTTTGGGTGGTTTAGTTTACTGGTTGGCTGACAGGCTGGTTTGTTGTTTAGCTGGGATTGGTTAGTTGACTGGTTGGTTAACAGGCTGGCTTGTTGATTGGTTGGTTGGGACTGGTTAGTTGACTGGTCGGATAACAGGCTGGCTTGTTGGTTCGTTGATTGGCTGGTTGACTGGTTGACTGACAGGCTGGCTTGTTGGTTGGTTGGGATTGGTTAGTAGTCTGTTGGTTAGCAGGCTGGCATGTTGGTTGGTTAGTTGGTTGGTTGAGGTTGTTTAGTTGACTGACAGGCTGGCTTGTTGGTTGGTTGGGGTCGGTAAGTTGACTGGTTGGCTAACAGGCTGGCTTGTTGATTGGTTGGTTGGGGTTGTTTAGTTGACTGATTAACTGATAGGCTAGCGTGTTGATTGGTTGGTTGGTAGATTGGGGTTGGTTGGTTGGTTGGTTGGTTGGTTGGTTGGTTGGTTGACTTATTGGCTAACAGGCTGACTTGTTGGTTGGTTGGTTATTTGGTTGGTTGGTGCTGACTACTTGATTGTTTGGGGGCTGGTTAGTTTATTGGTTGGTTGGGGTGGTTATCTGATTGGTTGGTTGACAGACTGGTTTATTTTTTTTAGGCTGGTTAGGTAACTGGTTGGCTGATAGGCTGGTTTGTTGGTTGTTTAGGGCTGGTTAGTTGACTGGTCGGCTGACAGGCTGACAGTTTGATTAGCTGTTTGATTTGTCAGTTGACTTGTTTATAATCTCCTTATAATGATCCAGATTAATTCTTTGCAGCTGACGCCTCTTTAATAATTGTGAGATCATGCATCACGTTGGCCTGGCAGTGGAATTAGGAAGAATTCTTGACCTTATTGGAGAGATCCTACGAAGCAGAATTCTCAGTAAGTCCCCCTACCTCGAAGAAGGCACTGATCCTTATTCCGCTGATCGAGAGAAACTCCGGGATGAGTAAAAGAATCTTCATCGACCATGTTCATCCATACTTCTCTTTATCTTTATCACAGGTATCTTTATCATAAACTACCACATTTGTTCACAAATTACCTGAGATATCAAAAGCACAAAGATGTCCGGGAGGTGTGCAGGAAAGACAGAACTGACTGCATCACACGGTCGTGGTCTGATGACATCAGAAACGTCAGGAATTCATCATGTTGAGGGCGTAATTTTCCACGTAGGATGTCACTCTCTGGTACAGGAACATTACCACTGGTCTGGCTTACTAAATGAAGGCATAAATTATGCAAGCCCTGCCGGGCACATAAAAATGCACTAAGAGCTCGCTACGTGGCCGTATATCTCTGGCGTTGTTTTCGCGCTTGGTCGTTTATCTCCGTCTCTAGCTGTCTAGCTGTGTTATAATATCGCAATAGTGGTGAGTTACTGCCAAGGTGCATACAATTATTTCACTTTCTTACCGTCGGTGCACGAATGTTGACCATCAAGTACCGGTGACAAAAGACAGCGGGAAAGTTTTTCCTATTCTCCGGGTTTTAGCTCAGTCTGTTTTATACGGGGATCGTTTCTATGCGATTATCTTGTTATTTTACTTTGACTAACATAACATCAAGCGTTATCTGATGTTTCTCGTCTTGCAGGTATCATCTATACGGGCCCAGTGAGAGGGGAGATCCAGGCGGTGCACTGCTCGGGGGCCTGGAGATATTCCTCTGTTTTTAAAGGCAGTTGACTATAGATGAAAACTGACTCCTTAATTCCATCACAGAAAAAATGCTATCTTTCTATAGCATGATTGACTAGATAGAACAAGGCCAAACAGAACAAAGCTAGAGAGTAAAGTTCATGAGAAACAATGTTCGGTGGAGGGTGCGATAGATAATCTGTGAGATTATCATTCTCACCCTAAACTCCGCACTCACTGAAGCAAGGATCCTAAAGCTTGACCATGAGGTGTTTTGAGACCGGCTGCCAAAATAGCAACTTTTGAGACCGGCTGCCAAAATAGCAACTTTTGAGACTGGCGGCCAAGATAGCAATTTTTGAGACTGGCTGCCAAGATAGCAACTTTTGAGACTGGCTGCCAAGGTAGCAACTTTTAAGACTGGCTTCCAACATAGCACCTTTCGAGACTGGTTGCCAAAATAATAAATTTTGAGACTGGCTGCGAAGATAGGAATTTTGAGACTGGCTGCCAAGATAGCAACTTTTGAGACTGGCTGCCAGGAACGCAACTTTCTGCACTGAATATGTCACAAGAAGAAGACAAGCAGCTTTCTAACTCATGTCAGGGATCCATTGATATAGTTGGGTTGACAGCAACTAGTCTCAAAAGTCAGGTCACTGCTGATGGACTACGCCTCTGGCCAAGCTGTGATACACAACCACAGAACATAGCCAGCCCCAAAACATCTTACATCTTGCATCCTTCCTGTGCCGTTAAACGTCACATAGAGCTCACATGCTAGTTCGCCATGTTTTCCTGTTTTCGGTGAGCTTTTCAATCTCATCAAGGGATTTTACGCCTACTAATTTGGCCTCTCTTAACAATGTCCTCTTTAGAGCTTCAGGTGGTCGACCTCTTCTTTTTGTGTTCCACTTTATAGCTTATGTTTTTTTTTTTGTATTCTTTGACTGTTTTTTTTTCTCATCATGTGACATCTCCTTTGTCCGATGAGACAGTTTGTTGTTCACTCATCTGTCTTATCTCTGCTTTGTTCATAAATTCGTTCCACTTTATACCGAGTATTTTCCTTAGGCATTTGTTTTCAAAAGAAATTTTGTTGTCTGTTTTTTTAGTTATTTTCTAGCTTTTGCATGCATAAATGTGGGTGGATATTACTTATAAATTGAATAATCTTAGCTTGGTTTTTGTGCTTGTAGCTTTCGAATGTCATATGTTCTCAAGATTCTTGAAACTCAGTTCTGCATTTGCAGCTGTAATTTTAACTTCGTTTCTGCTGTTACCATCCTGGTCTATATAGCTGCCGAGGTAATGCAAATTGGTGTACTTCTTGAACACCAATAAACCAAATACAATGTAACAACATCATGTAAGCGATGTACACATATGCGAATAAGTGAACGGAAACAGCTGACTTAGAAGAAACACAAAACGCAGGCCGTAAATTGTCCATCTGAAAGTATAGTTACAAAGAAAGACGACAGCAAGAATACCATTTCCTTTCCGTTCTTAGACTTAGGTTATATTAACCTTACCATGGGAGAGAACTCTAAGGGATACATGGTGGCACGCTAGAGGATGATGTAGTCAGCTTCTCGAACTTTCTTTCTTTCTTCTCCTTCTTTCTTTCCCCAGTTCCAGAAGAAGCCGAGTACCCGTTTCTACAGCTGGATGACCAGTCTGCTGCCAGATTCGAACAACTGACCGTCGTCATGAGAGATAAGTGCACTACCCACTTCGCTACGAATATGCCCTCTCAGTATTATAATGATTTTTAAAAGAAACAGACTTACAAAACAGGGAAAAATGAACTGAATACACTGATTTTTTTTTATATCTGTCTGCCATATGAGAGGGTTTCCCTACCTGTCCTTGACCTTTCAATGTTGCTGTCTACATTTGTTCCCTCCACTAATGTTTTCTCTTTTCCCAAGAAGCCACCGCGCCACAAGGTCATAGCTCGACCGTTTCTTTCGGTCGTGATTTTGAAAGAGAAGGTGACCCTTTTAAAAATAACATTTTAAAAAATCCCTGTCTGTAGACGCTATAATATTTTACTGTTGTTTTTTGAATATCGTCTACTTTCATTGTTACTGGGTAGTTCAAGATTTCTTCTTATTCTTTAGGAAAAAAAAAAAGGATCTCCTCCTTATCAGTGACCGTTTTTTCTTTGAAACTCACTTAGTCTAACAGTATCACTTCAAATGAATTTACTCCTTACGTCTACAGATCGGAAGCCATACTTGATGTTCTAACATCTATACAGGGCTAGTGGGAGGGAAGGTCTAGATAGTGCATTGCTCGAGGGCCCTCCTCTGTTTTAAGGGAGGGCCAAGGGGATTCCGGGGGAAACGTGGTGGATGAAAACAGAATGGTTAATCAGTATGGTAAGCTTCGAGAGTGTGTATGTGTGTGTGTGGATGGGGGATGAGGAAGAAGGAATAGTTTTCGTAGGCCATATGCACATATAAGACGGCTTCGTTGGCTGAGTGGATAAGCGTTCGATCTGGTGGTACCGGGTTCAAGTTCCAGCCACGGGTACTTTTTTTTTTCTAGTACCACGGCACAAAAAAGATTGCTAGGTCCACCTAGCCTCTTAAAATGGGTACCAGAGAAATCTGGGAGGGTATATGCTGCTAGGTGTGATACTGGTCACATCACACTTTCATGTGCCGAGGGTCTTGGAAGTATACGGGCCTAACACCATATCCTCATTGTGCCTTAACGGCTTGGAAACGAGGATTATATCTTTATCTTCTTTTTAGAAGAATAAAAAGAAAGAAAGAAAGAAAGAAAGAGGAGGAGAATATTTTCCAGACGGAGATGTATGTGCGCATTAAGGAGATTAATATATGTACACTGTTTGCGTTGAATAAAGATCCACCATTATGCAGGTAGCAAAAGCAAGGCAAACAATATGTATCTTAATAGTGTCTGTAGTGTTCGACACGACAGCTGTTTAGGTGGTCCTCGGTTTACGTCTTCCGATATACGGATTTTTGCATTTAACGTCCTTAATTCAGGACTTAACGTCTTTCAAGTATATTTCGCGATATTTACAATGAAATATACATTTTATATGCATAGGAACACACATTTCTATATGAATTAAACTTTTTAGTTAATCTGAAACATATGTCCCACATAACACATTAGTTCAATTGGAAATCGATATTCTTTTGACGAAAAAGCGCTCTCGAGTTCCGTGTGCGGGGAGAACTGTTTTCAGTCCCTTCACGAAAGGCGAGAGTTAAGGTGGTTCGATGCAGAAGCCAGTGGTTTGTCCGTAGAGTGAAGCCTATAAACGGCTAGCCAGCCAGGTTCGTGCTAACGGGCCGGTGGTGTACTACTGTGTTGTCGGCCGATGGTCTCGAAATTGACCCATCTCTCGCAAAGAGTATCGGGTCTGCAGTATGTAATGTGCGTTGGTTGTCAGTGCCGGGCTTTCTTCTCGTTCATTAGAGCAGAGGCCGCCAGTGGTTAAAGGAAATGAAACGCTTCCAGAGTCGAAAGGGATCCGCTCTGAGCAGAGCGCTGTCTCCCTTGCCCCACGTCGGTCTGTCGGCAGATATCCGACTAAGGATCGGTGAAGAAAGCTATCTGGTTGATACTGTCAGTAGTCATATGCTTGTCTCAAAGATTAAGCCATGCATGTCTAAGTTCACACTGTCTCACGGTGAAATGACACAATCCTACATGGAAAAATGTGGCAATTCTAGAGCTAATACACTCTTACCAAGCTCCGACCCTCGTGGAAAGAGCGCTTTTATTAGTTCAAAACCAATTCGTCGTTGCCCTTCGCGGAGCATGGCGTCCCAACTGGTGACTCTGGATAACTTTGTGCTGATCGCATGGCCTTCTGTGCCGGCGACACATCTTTCAAATGTCTGCCCATACAATATCGATGGTCGCTGCTGGCGAGAATCTTCAGCTGCCGTGCCTGTGGTGAATTTCCTCCCGGCCAATGAAGAAAAAATGCGATTAGATTTGTTGTGCAGCGCCGCCGTGGAAAAGGTGATGGAAAGGAGTGAAGTTTAATCGATATGGCCAGTAGTATCGCGGTCAGGGCTACTCTTATCATGGCACCTCTGCTCTAGAGGCCGGCCACGTCCGAAATACACCCATACTGTGGCAATATGCCTAAACCGGCTTAACCCAGGGGTGAAACTTGATGGCTACTCATATCACGCTTCCTCCGCTCTAGAGGCCCGTCATTTCCTATATACACCTATACTAGGATAATATGCCTAAACTGGCTTAACCCAGGGTTGAAACCTGCTAGTGGCGAGGATTCGTCCTCCTGCACAAAAGCTCCGTCCTGATCACCACCAGGAAGGGTAGCGGCCACGACCACAAAATGCTGAAGTCGAAGACATTGGACCAGTGCAGTCTAGATAGGCAACAACCTCTCACCCGACGGGGATATATTCATATACAAATCACGTTGAGGTTTTCCGGTGAGAAAGTCCAACTCTAGACTAAACTGGTGCAACGAAAACCACAGTGTCACGCAATGCCGCTTTTGTGACCCACCGAGAATACAGGCCCAAGCCCCACAATGCTCTGAGCCTCTATCCTAACTGAGACTATCGTGAGAACCACAGGAGTAAATTCAGTAGGATCACGAGGCGATCTTGATGGTAGAACCGAAAGAAGAAGAAGAATTGGAAATCGATGTTTAGTACACGTCGTTTCGATATACGGGTCGTTTCTTTTACTAAAGATTCTTTGCATTTGTTTCATTTACTCCATTCTAACATTTTAATTAACCTTCAGAGTGTTTACAATAAACATAATTTTGAAGTAGAAATAACCGAAAGTTACTACTTGAAAGTAGCTTCCAGTGTATAACTGGGTGGGTGAGTTTTATCGAAGAAGTAATTCCTATTGTTTAAAACTGCTCTAAAACCCTTAACTGAAAATAAATGAATGCAAATGTACAAATTTAACTGAATGAAAGTCACCCCACTTATATATGTGGTGGAAACAAATGTTTCATATATAACTGCGTAAATAGGACTGGATATAAGTGAATATAACTGCATGTGTTGCTGTATGTTTAAAATTTCTTGTGAATGGATTGCACAAGCAAAAATATACGAGAAAACCGTTCTAGGGGAGAAAAATGGGACATAAATAAGCACACCTGTCCAAAAAGATGTCAAGAAAGGGAAAAAAAAATCTTGCTTGGATTTTGTGATATTTTTACGTCATGTGAAGTTGCAGAAGTAAGCATAGACATTTATCAACGCTCCAAAAGGGGGAACAACCGTATTTGGACAAGGATTTTTACATCGGGATCTGGTGACCTTCTAGGAGACTTTGCGGAAGTTGGAAATGACCAGTGAACACGAACAGGCTAAACTCGTCAGATGAAAACGAGCCGGGGCCACTGAATCTCGTGGTATATGTGGGAGGGAACACTGTCTTTCTGGCAGAGAGTGTCGGTGCGAAGGTGGTCGGGGTCATAAGTGGGGTTCGTATCGGTTACTTGTTGCCGAGCTCAAGGTCACGCTAACAAAAGTCATGCAGGAGGAAATACGTTGCGCCTCGCCTACCAATATGTCTGCACCAAAGAAGAACAGCGTGGGGTTATTTGTTTCTTGAGAGATGAATGAAGTTTCCTAATAGCAATCCATGGACTAATGGTAGTTGTGTATGGCGAAAACGCGTTGTCCAAGAGTCGTGTCAAGGAGTGGACAGGGCGATTTCGAAGTGGCAAGGAAAGAATGCTCAACCTCCCGCGTCCTGGTCAGTCACATGTGGTTATCGCGTCAGAGGCAATTCATAAGGTTGATGATCTGTTGCGTTGTGACCGATGTTTAACAAAGGATGACTTGCTGTTCATGCTGGCATTAGTCACGTTGGCGTTCATATCATCCTACACAAGCGCCCTGGATGTGTGCCACTGGGTCCCGTGGAATCTGACAGCTGAGCAGATGACTTCTAGATGACAATGCCAGGCCTCGTGTGACCGATACAACGCAGCAGAAGTTAGCTGGGTATGGCTGGGAATTTCTGCAACAACCCCGCTACAGCCTGAGCCTATCACCGTGTGATTTCCATAACTTTGCCCAACTGAAGAAGCATGTGTAAGGAATTTTGCTTGGATTCGAAGTCAGAAATTTGGCTCGCATGATGCAGTACGCGAGTTGATTCTAAAGTGAAATTTATCTCATTTATTCGGTTCTAAGGACTGTCATAGCCGGAGGTTGGATGGACGATACGCTTTCCACTCCAATTTAATGTCTCCAAGACGTGTGTCTCAAATACCCTCTGACAGTCAAGTTCAGCTCCTGGCCTTCTCGTGGCGGACCTGTTCAAACTGACAGGAGAAGAGGCGAAGGCGAATATCTGGCTCCTGAAAACCAGAAGCTTCGGGTGGATGAGAGTCTTGTTTGTTACATAATATAAGAGAGGAAAATTCTGATCTAAAACATGCTGCTGGCGAGATTCTTCAGATGCCATGCATGGAGTGGGGCTCCTCCCGCTCAGTGAAGAAAGGTGCGATTGGGGTTGCCGCGCGCGCCACCGTGGAAAAGGTGAAAGAAAGGATTAAGTGAAGTAATCAGTAGTCTCGAGGTCAAGACTGCTCAAATCACGGCACCTCTGCTCCGGAGGTCAGCCATAATGGGCGAATTGTTTGAACCGGCTTAACCCAAGGGTTAAACTAAAACACTGCTGGCGATATTCTTCGTTTGCCGGGGGTGGGGTGAAACTCCTCCCGGCCAATGAAGAAAATGCGAATAGGGTTGCTGAGCGGCGCCGCTGTGAAAAAGTAAAGGAAAGGATAAATTGAAGATTAATCGATATGTCCAGTATCTCGCGACGAGAGCTACTTATACCACAGCACCTCTGCTCTAGAGGCCGGCCACGTCCGAAATACACCCATACTGGTGAAATATGCTTAAACCGGCTTAACCAGGGGTGAAACTTGATTACTATGCATGTCGTGGTACCCCCGCTCTAGAGGTCGAACACGTCCTAAATGCGCCCATACTGGGATAATACGCCTAAACCGGCTTAACCGAAGGCTGAAACCTACTAGTGGCGAGGATTCGTCCTCCTGCACAAAAGCTCCATCCTGGTCACAACTAGGAAGGGTAGCGGCCACGACCACAAAATGCTGAAGTCGGAGACACTAAACCAGTGCAGTCTAGATAGGCAAGCACCTCTCACAAGACGGGGATGTTTGCGTATCCCAATCACGCTGAGGTTTTCCGGTGAGAAAGTCCAACTCTATCCTGGATGGGCAAACCACCTCTCACCCTGCGGGGATATACGGATATCCAAAACACGCTGAGGTTTTCTGGTGAAAAAGTCCAACTCTAGATTAAACTGGTGCAACAAAAACCACGGTGTCACACAATTCTTCTTCCGAGATCCAATAAGAATTCAGGCCCAAGCCCCGCGATACACTGAACCTCATTTGGTCCTCTCGTGGATCTCTTGTGGCTTTCTCGGGGACCACAGGACCAATCAAGGACCACAGGAGTAAATTCAGTAGGATTACGGGGCGATTATGGTGGTAGAAGCGAACGAAGAAGAAGAAGAAGATCTCATTTACTCAATACTCACTACAGGAAGCAGTGTTGTTTATATATATCGTAGAGTCAGAAACTGTTTACGTGAATGAAAAAAGATTATGTAGGATTACAAGATTAAACATAACAATGTGAATTTGTAACATATTTAGTTCTGTTGAATATCTTTTTGATACTTAATACAGCACCGCGTCCAGATATTTCTTTTAATGAATGAACACGAAGTCTGTCTGTCTGTCTACATTCGAATACACATAACAGTTTCTGAGGAGAGTTTCTTAGACTTCATCACACGCCCAGAGTGGGGACAATGACACAACAAATTTAAGAATCCCTGGTGTCTTAGAACCTGAGAAGGAAGGAGACGTCGTGAAAGAAAAAAATGGATTCCCTACTGCAGTGCTTTGTGCAGGCTTTAAACTTTTATCATTTTTTAAAAATGGTAAAATTTTATGACAATGTATTACGGATGTATCCTTGTCTTATCTGCACTCTACTGGGTCACAATTAATGTCTGATAAAAGTGACACGCAGTTTTATTTAGGAGCGGTTTTTCCGTATGTGAATACATTTAGAAGGACGCCCAAAATCTCAAGATTTCATCCTCTATTTCTGGGTTATCGTCAGACCTTATTATCCATGTCTTTTTTTTTAAACTGACCTTTTCTTCGTCAGTTATGTTTTCTGCTGCCTACCAGAAATATAACAGACTAGGAAAACAATAATGTAATTAAAATGGCTAGAAGAAAGAAATGATGATATGTGTTAAAATTAGAAAATGTATGTGTTCGTTATTTTGTCGATTCTTGAAACTGCGAATATGAGTCTCGGAACCAATGTGATGCAAGTCAGTGCAAAACTGCTCCCTGTTTCCCATAAGGCTTACCCTCACACCTTCGTCGTTTACCATACTGACTGGCCATTCTGTTTTCATCATTACAAATCCCTGGAAGCTCTTTGGGTCCTGCCTTAAAACACGGACCTGGAGCAATGCGCTGATTCGAGAGTGTCCAGTATGTATCCAAGAGCCAGAACTCCAAAAACTACAAACGCGGATGAAGAAGGAAGAAGAAGATTTTCCAGACGGAGATATATGTGTACATTAAAGGGATTAAGGACTATTTGTGGAAGCAGTTACAAAAAATGGATTGATCCCATAAAGTTGAAAGTACATTCTATTTTTTAAATGTACCAATAAAATACTATTTAACAGCAAAGCGGTGGTCTATCTTCCTTCCAACGTTCAAATGTTAAGTTGTGGCACATGATTATTATAAATTCCTTTTGCAGTGTAAGATATAAGTAGCTTCTGTTCAACAAGACAATATAAACAAAGCCTACAGTATTATTCAGTTTGTGCACTTAAGAAAACTGATGAATTTGCTCCCATTTCATTTCTTTTGTTTTTGAAGAGAATTAACTGTATACTTTACATAGTGGTTTCAATATACTGAACTGAAAAAGAAGAGTGGATTAAACTGCTGGAAACCACCCTCATGGAATTGATGTGGTGGATATTTTTTTTTATTTTCTTATCTAGGGAGACATGCATAAAGTGTCGTACTCACTGGAACTGTTGGAACAGAAGACAGGTTAGACCTTTTCTGTCGAAGTAGAGGTGTCCTTGTAATTGTTGAATATTAGACCCTGGCTGGCAGAGCAAAGGTGTCCGTGTAATGGATGAATATTAATCCTTGGCTGGCAGAGCAAAGGTGTCCGTGTAATTGTTAGATGTTAAACTCTGCTCATCAGAGTTGAGGTGTCCATGTAATTGTTAGATGTTAAACCCTGCTCATCAGAGTTGAGGTGTCCATGTAATTGTTAGATGTTAAACTGTGGCTGTAGGAGTCAGCGTGGCTGAGAATTCATGTTGTGGCATAACACACTGGAAAGCTAGGAATTTTATCTGGCTCCTAGAAAGCCAGTGGTTCGAATTTGATAAGATCGCCTTTGTCATCCATCTGTAGAACCGGGTAACTGTCGCCTTCTGGACTTTTTGGAAGGAAAGTCTCCCAGGTCCGATGCTAAGCACATCACCCTTTAATGTCGGCACTAACGTCATATCCTTTTTGTGACCCTATGGCTTACATAGATACTTCAGCGTTTTGAGTTTTTTTTTTCTTTTTTAAACCATTTTTCTCAGTTCCCTTTCAGCATAGCTATGATAGAGTTATAACAGTCATACTATGGAGACAATTTAGTCAGTCATTTGCATGTCCCTTGCGGAACTTTGCCTCCCTAACAGTTCTTCTGTAGGCCTCTCTGTTGTAAGCAAAATGCCCTGCTGCTGATGCATCCATTTGCAGATTATCAACGATGTCTTGCAGCCATCTTCGCCTTGGTCTTCCTCTCTTTCTTTTTCCCATTATGTACCCTTCCAATACCATCTTCTCAAGATTATCATGACGTTTAATGTGTCCAAAATATTTAATTCTCTTTGCTAGCCAACCTTCTTCAGTATTAAGTTCTTGTAGTATGGATATATTTGTTCTTGTTTTCTGTCCATGATATTTCAAGAACTCTTCTGAAGCATTTACATTCAAAGGCATGTATGTGTTTCTCAGCTGTTGTGTTAAGTGTCCAGGTCTTATAGGCATATGTTGCGATTGGGAAAGATGCATGGCCTTAAAAATCTTATTTTTGTAGCCCTGTCTGTGGGCAGTTACTACCCAAAATGTCATCCTAATTTTGGGCAAAATGGAGAAGCTTTCAAATCTAAAGCAATTGTAACAAGAACAGTCATTAGTAACAGACTGTGGCTGTCTGAAAAATATTTACCACATCTCGCTTTGCCAGTTTTTGGGGCTAATCTCATAAATCATCATCTTCCCCGCTGTTGTATTCTGCCGATTCTGAACATACAGGAATGGTTAGCTAATTGTATCTCAGCGTCAACACTGCGCAAGAGATAAATCTTTCTGTACATGTAACATGAGCTTACACTTCAAATACCTTCTGTTTCGTGACGACAAGTTCTCGGCTTACATCCTTACAAAAGCTTTACAGAAATGGTACTTGTATATACGGATATCTGTATTAACGGCCTGAATGAATGGCATCTTATTTCCCAGCTGATAAAAAATGTGGATTTAAAGAAACGGATTTATACGAGTTTTTTTTAACCTTATAAATGGCCATTAGTTGGAAGGACGGTAACATAAGCACTGGTTCTACGAGATGCCTCAGGAAAATGTATGTATGTATGTATGTTCATGTTTCTTTGCATAAGGTGTACCGAATATTGGTTTTCATATTCGGCCTGATATTAATATTTGATTTTTGAGACACGAATACGTCATCAGTGGAAAGAAAGGTGCTTACCAAAATTACGATTATGCGCATATATGAAATTACTGGCCTTTATACGAGAGTGAGTCAAAAGTAAACTTATCATTTTTTTTTTTATTATTTGAAGAAAATGTACAAAATGTGACTAAAAACTCTTTATCACTTTTCAACATGATCCTCCATGACATTCAGTGCAGATCTGCCACTGCTTCACTAATGCCTGAATTTTTCTAGAAGATAAATTCTTCTGACTGACCTTGTAGCTAACATCCACGACTTCTTCAGTCTCTTCATCCCTGCTGTATACGTAACTAACATCCACGACCTCTTCAGTCTCTTCATCCCTGCTGTATACGTAGCTAACATCCACGACCTCTTCAGTCTCTTCATCCCTGCTGTATACGATTTAATGTTTCAGAGTTGCATCCCTGAATGACTGACCTTGGTCAGAGAAATGGAGAGCACGTGATTTGGCGGGCTTAAGCCTGGTATGCGGGGATGTGTTAAGTTCAAGAAAAGGGAACGAAGTGGACGCTTGACCGGTGCGGATGTATTTGTTTGTCTCTGTACTATGGAGCTTTTGAGGGTGAAGACGCCCGATAAGGTAATCAGCGACCCATAGCTGATATGTCAGCGTCAGGGTCAGGGACCCATAGCTAATATGCCAGCGTCAGGGTTAGCGACCCATAGCTGATATGTCAGGGTCAGGGTCAGGGACCCATAGCTAATATGTCAGCGTCAGGGTTAGCGACCCATAGCTGGTATGCCAGCGTCAGGGTTAGCGACCCATAGCTGATATGTCAGGGTCAAGGACCCATAGCTAATATGCCAGCGTCAGGGTTAGCGACCCATAGCTGATCAAGACCCTGCCCCACATCTCCGTGGTACCCCCAGAAACAGGCCTAGCCTGGCTAACAGGGTAGGGATCGCCATAGTCCCCATAGTGGTGGAGTCTGCTAAAAAAAAAAAGCATTGCACACCCCCTGCTTTTTAGCTGTACGCCGGGACTGAAAAAGTAGCCCCCATAACCCGCTCCCATGCCGATACGATGCTGTGCCTCAACATCTGTACAGGATCGGCTGCAAAGAACAACAGCTCGCAGTCACAGGGAGGTCGTACAAGTACAAGTGTTATGGAGCTTTTGGCTGTATTAGGAACTTTGAGAATTGGTGACGTGTTTCGTCCGAAGTCTTGTTCACCTGTTAGCCTGGAATGGAAGCTTTATATCAGTTATATAGTCTGACTGTTTGCCTGGAATGGAAGCTTTATATCAGTTATATAGTCTGACTGTTTGCCTGGAATGGAAGCTTTATATCAGTTATATAGACTGACTGTTTGCCTGGAATGGAAGCTTTAAATCAGTTATATAGTCTGACTGTTCGCCTGGAATGGAAGCTTTATATCAGTTATATAGTCTGACTGTTTGCCTGGAATGGGAGCTTTAAATCAGCTTAATGGCTGTTTGATGGCTGAGCTGAAGACCTGTAATTTGACATACTCTTCAATGCATTTATCATCCAGCCAGTATTCATCTTAATCAAGTTCCATCTAATAAACTTCACATTGTTGTATTAGCAGCGCTGGACTTGCTTGCGTATTGCATTATGATCTCTCAGCAAAGGAAAAGATCCTGGAAATCATCTGAAAAGTAAATATTAATTCAGAGTTAGTCGCCTATGCGGCACCAAGTTGAATTATGTAGATGTTACAGCAACGACACGGTCACAGACACTAGCCTAGCATCTTACTGAGCAGCACAACACATGATAATCACATGGTGCGAGGTGGGATGAAATGCATGATGTGGAAGACACCAAGCGCAGATTCGCAATTTGTTGAGATTTTGTGCATGATGACCCCGCGTTATAATGCTGTAACAACACAAATAAGTAAAATGCCACGTTTTGACCTGATTGGAGGTTTAAAGTGGTCCTCAAGCTGTTGACAGTAGTTCATCTTGGCATGTAGTATTCTAGGATTGGGCCTTCATGGTCCCAGAACAGAGCGAGCATCAGAATGTATAAACTAGGAAAAATGTAGGAGCAGCTTTATTGCTTAGCAACTACAAAATTGTGACGTTTCGGCGTTAGGCTTAATCATACAAAAACATACAGGACGAAGAAATAGAGAGAGGTGATAACGTATAAATTCACACGAATACTATTAAAAAGAAAAAAAATTAATAAGAGTACTTAGCTGTAAATTGTAAGGTGTGGCTTGTCCGGCGGTGTGTGTCAGGAATGGATTTAGTAGAACGTGGAGACTGTATAAATAGAGACCTGTGATATGTGGTCGGTGGGTTGTAACTGGGGGTGGTGGATGGGGAACCGGGGATGAGAGAGAGAGAGAGTGTGTGATACAATGTTGACCTAGCCAGGAGAAGTTGAAATAGATGATTGGGGAAGAGGGGTTGCAAAGTGATGCTGTGAGGTTTGACAAGTAAGAAGGGGTGGAGCTTAGTGGAGAGGTACTATAATGACTGAAGAGAATGTTAAGTGTAGCTAAACAGCGAGTTTAACCCATGTGGCTCCAGCGACCCATAATTTTGAATGCAGCGGTTCTCAAGCGCCAGGCGGCTTGTGTCATCTGCGTGACATTGTGTGATGGCTGTTACCAGAAAATCAGATCTGCCAAATCATTTCAATGGCTCCAACCACAGAGGCAAAACGTCACAACTTTGTAGTTGTTAAGTAATAAAGCTGTTCTTACATTTTTCCTAGTTTATAAATTCTGGTACCACAGCTTTACTGCAGTGCTTCATGTATATTATATACTTATACACTAATTATTGTGTGTTACAGAGCGAGCATCAATCTTCTGGCTGACGGAATTGTAAGGAACTTTCTTGGTTTCGCCGGGGAAGAATGTTACTAGTCTTTGCTGGCTCGCTTTGTCTCTGGTTGGAAGTAATGTGCCCATCATTTATCTCCAGTGACTATACATCGTTGAAAGTCGTCTTCTTCATCTTCAAAACGCCGTAAAAAGAGTTTCGCAAACATTTTCACAACCTTCTTTCAAATTGGGGTGACTTGTTTTGGTACCCACCTGGAGGGGACTTTTTCAGTACTGCAGCACTTTGTGAATGATGTGGTGCGTGGAGTCAAGACTAATCTGCAGTTCCCCGATCACTTCATTGATTAATACCTGCCGGTTTTCTCGTATCTTTCGTTCCATTTCAGCGTTAGCGTCAGGCCTATTCGCAGTGAGAGTTCTGCTGAGGTGAGCTGCATCCGCTAAATCTGACAGCCCAATCTTAAACTTCCTGTGCCATTCATATTACCTGCTGAAGCTACACAGACGGATTCCCATTATATCTCTTCTCTCTGCGATGATATCTACATGTTTCTCACATTCACCACTACCCCCCCCCCCCAACCAAAAAAAAAAAAAAAGAGAGAAGACTATTTGCGCATTGTTCTTCTCTTCTGCATGCTCACAGAGAGAGCCACACTCTTATATTTGATCTGCTGACATTATATTTTTAAATGAGCGACGTTTCTCCTTACATGTACACGAAATGCAGGATAACATAACATATCACTGCTACAAATGTCTACCACCCGATTTAGATTTTATAGCAAAATTAAGGTTATTTTTCGACTCGCCCTCGTTCATTTGACCATTCCTTTTCTTCCATTAATTTCTATTTCGCGCTTTTCATCATCTGTTATCATGCCTCTGGAATATTTGCATTTTGTCACTTGTTCTAATGTATATCCAAGCACGTTTTACTGCTGGCATTTGTTCTTTCTTGCTAATTGCCACTACTTTTGTAGTTCTAATATTTATTTCTAGCCCATAATTTTGACTTTGTTGTTTATTTGCGTCACAATATTTTGTAAATGATCTAGAAGTGCAACGACTTACGGAGAAAATATTCAATGGCATTAGTGAGATGTCTGGATTAGTCATTAATTGAACAACAGTTAACAACTTCAGATAAGCAGATGACAGCGGTGTTTGCAGAAAATCGAGATGATTTACAGAATATTGCGACAAAAATTTAAACATGCATAGCCTTAAAACAAAACTTCTCTGTTCATGATTCGAGGCGAGACGAGAAAAGAGAGATAAAAAAAAAACGACCCAAGATTTTCCAGTCATGGGCGATTAATTGGTCTTGATTATCCAGTTGTTTCTTTATCTTTTTTGACAAAACCACCAAGTCTCGCGGGACGCTGGTTTGAACAAATAAGTAGCTTGTCGAGTCGTTACTGCAACAATAGGGCGTGTGCTGGTAACTTTGCACCAGCGTAAAGAGCTGTATGCAGCTTCCTTGTCATTATCCGGCAGAGTGTTAGATAATGACAAGACGCGCACGTGGCAAAACTGGAGAGAGTGTAGATTCAAATTAGGAATGCCCTACTGTATTCGAGGCAATGGCGTCATTGAAGCATTGTAACATAGTCCGCCCCGCTCATAGTATGTACATGTTCAGGAAAGAAAGATGGAGGTCAGTAGCAGATGCGAGCATTTGAGCTTAGAAACGGACAGTAGCAGGATTCTTGTAAGAAACATTAGAAAAATGAACTTAAGCAAATGAAAACCTCTCGCTTGGACAGTTTCATTGATAGTCTTTGTCAGACATAACACTGAAAATACAATTGTAACTGTTTCATTGCCTGCATACTATGTAACAAATTGAGGAATAAATAAACGTGCTTAATACACAGCGATCTGCAAGGAATGTCTTTTGAACTTGTTACTTATCACCAAGTCTTTGTGAGAGATGTCAGCGAAATGAGCTAGATTACAGGTACAGAGTAATAATGCAGGAACAATGTACAGGGAAGTGTATAGAATACTTATTTAACTCTGCATCAGGATTTGTCTTACAAATATTGGACTGTGGAGAGCAGAAGAAAGTAGAATATATCGAGTGAGTGAGTGAGTGAGTGAGTGAGTGAGTGAGTGAGTGAGTGAGTGAGTGAGTGAGTGAGTGAGTGAGTGAGTGAGTGAGTGAGTGAGTGAGTTTTTTTTTTTTTGGTCACTCCTGAAAACTATATGTGTGATTACTGAAAGTTTTAATATTTTAATTTTTCTCGGCTGCGAATATTTGAATTTCTTCAGTGCTCAGCCGGATATGTCCCGTGACATTTGCACGTTGTATGAAGTGTTAATGCCTTCACATTTCTAGGTTACTACAGCATGTGAGATAGAGATGCCCTCATCTATCCTTGTCTTTGTTTTGGTAATGAAACTTCAGGTGCTCATTTTTTTTTTGGGTGGGTAACCTCGGTGCCGGTCGGTCTGAAAAAAAAATACCCCCCCCCCCCCACTCCAGTGCAAAAATTGAACCAAGGAACTTGTAGGCGGCAAGCAGGTGCACTAACCACTACACTATCTCGGAACATCCAAGCGATGTTAGTATAGTGGAGAAGACGAGTGTCTCACTGACCAGGCTACCCGGTTTCTATTTCCACTCACCCCGGGTGGGGGGGGGGGGGTCAGATCGTGGCTCATAGGAAAACATCCCGGGGCTCACCCAGCCTCAAGAAAAAAAAATGGGTACCAGGGTCAACGCTCTGGGAAGGAAGATTAAAAAAAAAAAAACGCTGCTAGCTACGGAGTTCGTGCTGATGGCGACACTAGTCGGCAGTTTATGGTCAGCTGTTTGAACGAGCCCAATGACGCTGGTTCACAATTCATTTTTTTTTTTTTTTTATAAGACTTCGACACGAAACGGCAGCCAAAATTGATGAAAAAAAAAAGGCGAAGAGAACGAGTCCTGGTTGAACAAACTCTTTGATGTTACTGCAGGTTGATTGTCCGAATTCAAAAAATGGCCAGAATCAGTCATTGTAGAATATTGTCAAACTGATGCTAGACATGTTCCACACCAGCCAACATCAGCCCGTTTCAAAGCTGTCTTCTGCAAGACTTTTGTATGTATGCAAGAAATGCATATGCTTATTAAAGATGTTTGAAGATACGTTAACGTATGAAGCTATGCATAAAAGTAGGCATGCATTACGTATGGCATGCATGCATAAGTGCACTGATACTTTTAATATGATGCAGGTCACATACTTCATAATAAATAATGTCTGAATATGCGGTGCTGCATCTCCGAGACTTTGGGGGTCACAGAAGTTAAAAAGTGTTACAAATTGATTTCTCTACTGCCTTTAGAAAATGGTGTCTGTGATGGCGATGACTGTGTTGATGATGGCGATGACTGGGTTGATGATGGCGATGACTGGGTTGATGATGGTGATGACTGGGTTGATGATGGCGATGACTGGGTTGATGATGGCGATGACTGGGTTGATGATGGCGGGTATGTAAGGAAAACGTTTAAGAAGGCAACACATGCTTGCATAAATAATCGTTGAGCCGGATATGGGAAGGTTATTGGGAGGGAGTTCAGTCAGACAAACAGACAGGCAGGCAAGCAGACAGATAGATAGATAGATAGATAGATAGATAGATAGATAGATAGATAGATAGATAGATAGATAGATAGATAGATAGATAGATAGATAGATAGATAGATAGATAGATAGATAGATAGATAGATAGATAGATAGATAGATAGATAGATATAGACAGGCAGACAGACAGACAGACAGGCTTGTTGAAAATTTTGTAGGAAAATAATCGAGTTGTGTAGAAAAATAATGTAATGCGAATGTAATGTAATGCGAATGAGGAAACTGGCTGTGAGGGAGATAGCTAGAGCGAATGTAAATAAAGGAGTGATTAAGGACAAATTCAGAAAGATCGAGGCAAAGAAAAGACAAATAAAACTAAATGAGACAGAACAATTACTTTAGAACTTTATGAAGAATATTTTTTAATACAAAATTTACGTACGTAAAATTCTAATTTGCAATTTCTAATACAAGTTTCTAATAAAAGAGGGCCACACCGATTCTAGCATATTTCATGGTCGAATTGGCGTGGAATTTTGTTTGACAGTCGGTTCTGCATGGTTTATTTCTACATAGCATTTAGAAATGTCATGCGTGACTTTAGCTGTTAGCAACGGAAAAATGTGTATCATTTACCAGCCACTCGAGTGTTGCTTGAGCACGACTGCTTATCTTGTTCATTTGACTATACTTTTTTGATAGATTGAATTCAGAAATGTTTGGTTTTGCCGCGCATAAGACAGCTTATAGATGTAAACTACATAAAGTATTCCACAGATTTACTGGCACGCAATACAGGTAAATACAGACCCGAATTTAGAAAATTACACAAGTTTGGAAGATGCATTACAGAAGAAGTAATATAAGATACGCCGTAGATCTTAACTACACAAGACGGACACAGAGATCTCAACTACACAAGATACTACAGATCCACAATACGCAAAATATAGACACCATATTTCGATATATATGTATGTATATATATATATACATATATACACGTATGTATGTAATAATACATCAGTTCTCTCTGGCATAAACAGTAATGTTATTATTGCTCCTCTGCTATATATTCCTCATGTAAATAACCTTCTTCTTCTTCTTCTTCTTCTTCGGCGATCAAGCTCTTGGTCATGCTAAATCAGAAGCGCGGTCGTCAGGACAAAGTCCATAGTCTTCTCCAGGTCCATCTGGCGCCCCCACATTTCTGCCTTAGGTCCGAGCCCGGCGGGCCATGTTTGGTTGCATAGGTCTGTAAAAGTTGGGCACTCTTGGAGTACAATCAATCAAGTGCCGTGCCGCTTGGCGTAGGCGATCATTTCTCTCCACAATTCCCTATCTTTAGACTTGATTATGAGATCCGCCAGTGACTTTCTTCCTAGCCACACTGACAGCCCATCCAGTAACTTCTCTCTCTGTCTTCCTCTGTCTCTTCTTCCTTCAATTTTTCCAGTTGCCAAAATGTGTTCCAATTTTCCTATTCTCAGAAAATGTCCTACAAATCTCCCTTGTCTGCCTCTGATGTTTGTTGTAATTTGCCTTTTAACTCCAGCCTCTCTTAAGACTTCTTCATAGCTTTTCTTAGCTGTCCATGGTACCTTCAACATCCTTCTTATGAACCACATTTCCATGGCCTCCATTTCTCGTTGTACTCTCTTATTAATGGACCATGCTTCACATCCATAAAACAAAATTGGCTCGATGTAACATTTAAGTACTCTGAATCTTGTTTCCATTGATATGAATCTGTTGCACAAGATGTTTCTCATTTTCTGGAATGCTGACTTGCCATGAGCACGTCTGCTTTTTATTTCGTTGTGACATTTCCCATCAGCTGTTATAATTGTTCCTAAGTACTTGAATCTATCATCTTGTTTCAGTTCTGTGCCATCGATGGTAATGCTACATTTTGGTGGTATTCTTTTCTTTGAGATGACCAACACTTCAGTCTTCTTTTTGTTTAGACTGAGACCTTTACTTTTACTTTCGCGAACCACGATATCCAGAAGAGCCTGTAGCTCCCTTTAACTTTTAGCAATCAGAATTATGTCGTCTGCATATCTTAAGTTGTTAAGGTTGTAACCAACAACTGATATTCTTGTCAAGCTCTCTATATTTCTCATTATGTTTTTGCTGTACAAGGAAAGGAGATCAGGAGATAGAACACATCTTTGTCTCACTCCCAATTTTATGACTTGGAATGCTCCTATTTGGTTCTCAACCTTCAATGCTGCTGATTGCTGCCAGTATATGATTTAGATGAGTTTCAGATCTTTCCCATCTATGTTGATGTCTTCCAGCATTCTTATAATTGCTATGTGTCTCACTTTATCGAATGCTTTACGGTAGTCTTATGGTCTATGAAGCAAAAGTATAGGTCCGTCTTTACTTCTATTGATCTTTCCATCAATGTTCTTAATATATATATATATATATATATGGTATTACTTGTGCCTTTTCCTTCGACGAAGCCACACTGTCCTTCGGCGATTTATTTGCCCTTGACAATACGAAGCAGGATTTTGGTAACATGGCTCATCAGACTAATGGGTCGATGATCTTCACATTCAACTGCACCTTGTTTCTTTGGCAGGGCAATGAAAATTGATTACAAATGGTCTGATGGGACATAGTTACTGTTATAGATGTCATTCAGCAATCTGGTAATTATTTTTATGCCAGGCTGTCCTATTGCTTCCAATTCTTCCTTGGTGATTTTATTTGGTCCTAGTGCTTTGTTGTTCTTCATATGTTTGATGGCTTCTTCCACTTCTGCTTTTAATATGGGAGGCCATTTATTATTATTTCGTATATCTATTTCGCCTTTATTGTCCTCAAAGAGTTGTCTGATGTATTCGCTCCATCTTTTTTTTGTTTGTTTGTTATGCCCGCATGTGCTCGCTAGATAACTTTACCACGTGTGTGGTGAGGGCTTATAGATTAAGATCTACTTAACCTGGGGAGAAATACCACCTTTTTATTTATTTATTTTATGGTAATCTTCCTTGCCAGGTAAGTATTCGCTCCATCTTGCCATTATTTCATCTCTGTCCATTATTGTATGCCCTTCCTTTGACTTCAGGCAACCAGTCTTGTGGTATGCCCTTTTGTTTGTTAACTCCTTTATTTATTTGTACATAACTCTGGTGTTTCCATGATGATGTGTCTCTATTTCATTACATTTCATATTTAGCCACTCTTCTTTAGCTTTATTGCATTTGTGTCTTATTTCTTTATTTATTTTGTCATATTCATCTTTATCTTCCTTAAGACTTCTTATACGATCCATTAGTTGCAAAATTTCTTCTGTTATCCACTCTTGTTTAGCGTGTCGTTTATTTGGAGGTGGGATTTCGATAGATGTTTGCTGAATAGAGTCTTTAAGTATATTCCATTGTTCATCAGTCGTTTCAATCTTCTCTATAGCATTATATATATATTATGTACTATGGTCCTATATTGTTCTTGTATTGCGTTATCTTTCCGTAACAGCTCTCTATATAGTTCTTTGTTTTTAGCTGCTACCTTTAACCTCTTTAGCCTGATTCTCACTTTTCCTACGACTGGGATGTGGTCACTGTTGCAGTCTGCGCTTGGTCTTGTTTTCACGGATATTAGTGAGTTCTTGAATCTTCTGTTGATCATAATGTAATCTGTCTGGTTACGTATGTTGTTATTTGGGCTTTTCCATGTCCATAGTCGCCTTGGGTGTTGTTGAAATCAAGTATTTCATATCATCATTTTATTTTTTTCTGCCAACTCAATCAACATCTTTTCTATTGTATTTCTAATATTTGCCAGTAGCTTCATTGACTTGTTCAGTTCCTACTTTCGCGTTTAAATCACCAAGGACAAAGTTTACTTCCCATGGTTTGCACTGTTTCATTGTCATGTCCAGATTGTTGTAAAATTCTTTTATCTCATCATCAGAGCTTTCTGAAGTTGGTGTGTATACTTAGATGAGATTTGTGTCTATTGGGCGGCCCTGTAATTTAACCATTAACACTCTGTCCGATATGCACCAGAAACCTTTCATGGTTCTTGCTGTCTTCTTATCCAATATTATGCCAACTCCATTTCTACACTGGTTTCCTCCAGAATATATTATTTTGAAGTCTTTATGATCTCTGCTTCCTGCTCCAGTCCATCTCATTTCACATAAACAAAGGATGTTAATTTCCATTTCTTGTTTGATGTTTTCCAGTTTTCCAAGTTCTGTTAGTGTTCTAATGTTCCATGTTGCAATTACTATGGTGTTAATTGTGTTTTCTTTGCGTACAGTAATTGGATGACGATCTGGTATTACCTGTTGCACGTGATGGTCCTTACCGGACCAGGTGGTTCTACTGGAACCCCCATTAATGTCGTTATGATTCAAAGAATTATGGATTGTCATGATTGTTCTTGGGAATCTACAGTGATGGTTTCCCTGTGCCTTCCACCGGTTTGTTTATGGTTTACTCCACTAGCCAGAGCCTACCCTACAAGGCAGCAGGGAGTTTGAAATCAGAGTTTTCCTTCTCCTAGATGAGCTACCAACCAAGACTAACGAGTCTCCTCTACCCGAACCGTATGGTTTTCAGGTGCCAGATACTCGCCTTTCGCTCCTTCTCCTGTCAGTTTAAACAGTTCCGTCAAGAGAAGGCCAGGAGCTGGACTTTGACTGTCGGAAGGCTATTTGAGACGCACACATCGGACACATTTAATTGGAGTGGAGGAGAGCTTCCCCACATCCGGCTATTACAGTCCTTAGAATCTCTTGGAGTACATGTTATGTAAATAACCATTTTCGTTTCTTGGCAGCCCAAACTGAAAGATTGAGAAGAAACAGTTTCCAGAAGGAATATAACGTATTACAGTTTCTTTTTAAAACTGTGAGCTTTAACCCAAGAAGCAAGTTTCTCTATAGCCTCCACTACAATGAAGAAAACCCTCAGGTTGAGCTCGTTAATACGAGTTGGTGGAGAGCAACAGTCTGACTTCTTGGCCGACAAGAACTGTTTTCATGCCAGAAGAAGGGCTGCTCTCAGGCGGGAAAAGTGGCCCACGGCTGTTTTCATGTCATAAGAAGGGCTGCTCTCAGGCGGGAAAAGTGATCCACGGCTGTTTTCAGGTCAGAAGGGTCCACGGCTGCTCTCAGACTGGAACAATGATCCACGGTTGTTCTCAGGTCAGAAGAGTCCACGGCTGCTCTCAGGCTGGAAAAGTGATCCACGGTTGTTCTCAGGTCAGAAGGGTCCACGGCTGCTTTCAGGCTGGAAAAGTGATCCATTGCTGTTCTGGGGCCGGAAAAGTGATCGGTGGCTGTTATTAGGTCAGAAGAAGGGTCCACGGCTGTTCTCAGGCTAGAAAGGTGGTCCGCGGCTGCTCAGGCAGAAAAATACTGATTCACGGGCAAACAGAAAAAAAAACCAGTTAAGAACCACTGTACTAGTGCGTTGTCCTCTGGCAGCCAGGCAACCGCTCGGTCTTTTAGAGTCCGTGGCATTGACCTACTGTTTTTGTTTCCCTCACATGCTAAGAATTCTGTGGCTAACATACAACACTGTTCTCTATCACCAGTATCCACAACATACTTTTAAGACATCTTTTTTGCTGCAGCTAATTTGAAGATAGATTTGAACATCTGAAATGTCTTTGGCAGGGCCAGAATCCCGCACTCTTTCAGTCAGAAAATCCGCCAGAAGGGTCAGGTTAGGAAGTAATAAATTCACGAGACCTATCGCCTCCATGAGATATGACATTACTACAGTGCAGAAACAGCTTCGAACCCACCACTGTTCCATGAATAAGTAACAACGCAGGCGTGGCTAATCTCCGAGTAACTACTAAGTTACTGGGTAGCTAGAAAGATTCACCGGACTGAATATGTCGGCTGATCTGCTGCTGGCTCCGATAAAGTATCCTGGAAATTTTGGTCAGAGAAGAGATATTTTCAAAGTAGGCCATTCTTCCAACAGGTAAAGTGAAGGGGGAGATTATCCATGGGACGCAGAGAGTAAAAGAAACGGCAGGGGGCATAATAATCAAGTAAGCGAAACAATGGGGGTTTTTTTTTGGAAAGTGGGGAGGGGGGCGGTGGTGGTTGCTCAAAGGAGCCAAGGAGAAGGCAGTCCAAAAAGTCTGGGAGCCATTGTCACAGGAAAATTAAATTAATTTGAATAAAAACCCCGACCAGTTACAGACATTTAGAACATGATGCCAACAGACGATTCAGTATATTTAATCTGATCATCTTTTAAAAGTTAAAATGCATGGCATCCAATCAGACCCCAACTATCTCCAGTGAGCACATCAGTAAATCAGCCATTGTACCCTGAAGAAATACTGAAGACGAGATGTAACTCTTTCCGGACGAATGGGGTTCCCAGTACTTGGTACAAGACTTTTCTCTGTGACAGTATTTAAAATCAAACACAAACAACTTAGTACTATGTTACTAATAAGTGGGTCAATGGACAAGGTGTTGTCTTCACGTGGCTATGTGCCTTATTTATCCTAACAGCCTCCGTAGTTCGAGTCACGGTCATTCTCTTATTGTTTTCCTTTGTTTTCTCTCACTTCCAAAGCGCTTTGTCTACTAGTTTTCGAAGGTTAACCATACCACACTTTATTGTGCGAAATACCCGTTTCTTATTTGACAAACTCGTGACGAAGAAAGAGAGGAAGACCAAGGCGAAGATGGCTTCAAGACATCGCTGATAATCTGCAAATGGATGCACCAGCAGCAGGACATCTTGCTTACAATCAAGAGGTTTACAGGAGAGCTGTTAGGGAGGCAAAGTTCCGTAAGGGACATGCAAATAATGACTGACTGTGACCATCCATTAGAAGAGTAAGACAATTTGAAATCATTCACTTTTCGTCAAATCTCCTTTAAAGCGGCTGTACCTTCTGCATTTGTCTCCCTCCTTTCAGAAGTGCAGTTTTAACAAGACTGTAAACATTTTATGTACTTTCCTTATGAAGGTCCGCAATACTTTCTCTAGTGGTCTAAATGTTGCGACCTCAAGTCTTGCTCTCCCACGGACGAATAGTTATACCATGCCATAGGTGTACCTAGTACTCATATTTCCTTGACTGAAGGTACAATAGCTGGTCACGTGATCAACATCACATCTGATCGCCATTCCTTCCTTAGTCCTTGTTGAGAGCCCAGTTCCCATTTCTACCACCGGGGTGACTAAAGCACTCTGACTAGAGCACCCTGACTAGAGCACATAGTCCCTGACTATAGCACCCTGACTAGAGCACATAGTCCCTGACTAGAGCACATAGTCCCTGACTATAGCACCCTGACTAGAGCACATAGTCCCTGACTATAGCACCCTGACTAGAGAACCCTGACTATAGCATCCTGACTTTAGCACCCTGACTAGAGCACCTAGTCCCTGACTAGAGCACCTAGTCCCTGACTAGAGCACATAGTTCCTGACTAGAGCACATAGTTCCTGGCTAGAGCACCCTGACTAGGGCACCCTGCCTAAAGCGCCTCCGGGCGACACTTCGCCACTCAGGCGTCCTCTCAAGGAGATCTTTCTCATTACTGAAGGTACAATAGATCTAAAGCACAGCTCTGAATGTACAGTACGTTAATTCAGAACTTTTTTCTAGCTATATTCACTCAAATTTCATTTCCTATTCTGTTTTCGGCATTGATTTTTATATCTATGTTGATATGAACGCGTGAGATCCGCTGTTTCACCTTCTTTGTTCAGTTTATCAGTCATCTCTTGAATGTCATATTTGTTGTTTAGCAGGACAGTATTCTCTGTGAATGTCAAGTTTTCTGGCTCTTTCCGCTCAGTTTTACTGCCACGATTCTCTCCCCCCCCCCCCCCCCCCCCCAGCTTTCCACTCTCCCGAGTCACCCACAGGGCAACGGATTTGGCGACAAGTACTGTAGTTAAGTAAGCTTTAGTGTCGTACGGTAGCAGGGGTGTTTGGGGTGGGGGGGGGGTGGGGGGGTAACCACAGCTACCTTCTGTCCTCAGGCATAAAAAAAAGTGTACCTGAACAACGAACTCGGCTCTCTCACCCCACCTGGCCATTTGAGGTAGAGATCTCCCATTAAAAAAGTATGTATGTACACAGACGACCAATCGCTTTGCTCGCCAACTTTAGCGTTGGTAACGCGTGCAATGGCTGCCAAGCCGCCTAGCGCAGCCTGGCCACGACGCGAAAAGAACGAGGATTCAGTTTGAGACTTTGCTCTCGTATCTGCAGTGTCTTTTATACATTTGTGGTCCGGACACCTGTTTGTGTGTAAAGACTTTTGGCTCGTGTTGATTTCACCAATCACACACGTGACCAAGTCCCGCTCGGATTACTACTACTCAGTTTACTGTGTGGATTCGTATACAGAACTGGACTAGGGACACTGACACGACCGTGCCGGTGTGTTACCTTCAACTTATATACCTTTTCTTTTTTTGGACTGACCATTTCAAAGTGAATCAGATATTTGTTGTGGGAGTTATACACCTGTTTACTAGTCTTTACCCCGACTGTACAGGGGGAAGTTCAAGAAACTGTGTCAAAATGCAGTGCTCTAGCGTGGGTTGATGACAGGTAAGCACGCAAACCACTAGACCACTCCCTACCTTTTCTTACCGCTAGTTCGTGGCCTTATACTGAGCCTTTCCTGTGTTATATGTGACGTAAATATGGTACTCAAAAACAGTGTGTTCATATATATATATATATACATATATATACATACATATATATATATATGTGTGTGTGTGTCCTTTAACTTGTGTAACTTCGTAGTTTAAAAGAACAAACAAACAAAATTTATCAGGTATTATCAGATATACGTGTCATTTTTATGTGTAACATGGGCACGTTCAGGCGACCACGAGTTACAACAAAGTCGTGATGTTGAAAGTAGTGGGGGAGGGGGGGGTAGAATAATGTAAAAAGAAGTAAAATAATAACAGAATACAGTATTAGAGACATAGCTGTTTCTTTGTCTTTTTTCCTCGTAGGACACAAAACGTTAGCTAAGTAAACATACTCCTCGTGCGTTATCCATTTGAAGCTTAGGAGATATGTCGTCGGTGCTCGTATTTTCTTCACTTCTCCCAGTGCTCGTATTTTCTTCACTTCTCCCAGTGCTCGTATTTTCTTCACTTCTCCCAGTGCTCGTATTTTCTTCACTTCTCGCCACAACTGAGGTCAACGTGATGAGATATTTTGCTGTGAAAATACGTGTACATGTAAACACAAATAGAAAGGACAACACAGATCCACGTTTCCATTGCTTCATTTTACACCATCAACAAATTTCCTCACCAAAAATAGAACTGATTTTTTTCTGTGCTTTTTTTTCTGTTAAATGATTACTTTGAAGACATGTTTTCACAAGCTTTAATGAGCTCTCCACGAACCACGAGTTAACACTTTTATGACAAAAATATTCTGTTATTTTATCAGAGATTGTTAAAAAAAAGATGATTCGTGGGTAAATATTGTAAGTTATTTGATTTTATATTTCTAAGTTTTTTTTCGTTAATTTATGTTTCTGTTTTATGTGTGTATCTGCAAAAGCAGTTTCATTTAAAAAAAAGAATAAGTAGCTTTATTTTTTTAAAAATGCAAGAAATAAATGCATCTATTTTTTTTTTTTGTGTGTGTGTTCCTTTGGAATTTCAAAGCTTTAACTACAATATAACCTTAACTACTATATGTCTTTGGTTATTTCCCTGTTAGATCATTGCTCCTGTGTTTATTATACATTTCTGTTTGTTTGTTTGAACCTGAGATATTTTTTTGGCGACGAAAGAGTTAATCTTATTAGCAGTATTGAAGATCGTATTGAAGCTTCCGACACAGGCGACTCCAGACCTTGTATGATACTGAGAATTTGATCTTTTGTCACATGATGGTTTTGACTAATGGTGATAGCAGAGTGTGTACGTTTTCCTGTATATATTGGAGCCTACACATTCTGGTCAGCATGGCCTGCAGTCTTATAGACTACACCACCACCATGATCACACTGGGAATATCTAGATGGCCAGATTTATGTAATATACACCTTCTTCTTTGAGATTATGCTGAGCATAGCCTTGACCGACTACAAAGAATACTTCTTGGAACTTGAGCATAGCCTCAACCCATTACAAAGAATACTTCGTAGAAGTTGAGCATAGCCTTGACCGACTACAAAGAATACTTCGTGAAAACTGAGCATGGCCTTGACCGACTACAGAGAACACTTTGTTGATATTGAATAGGGTTTTGACAGGTTATAGAACGCGAGTTATTGTTTTCACTACCTACAGAGAGCATTTCGTGGAAAAGATGGTTTTAAATGGTTTATGGAACAATTCAGTGGAGTTCCGGTTTTGTTTTCATTGGCTACAAGGAACATTTCGTCGAAACTGAGTATGGTTTTGGCTGACCATATGGAAACACATCATGGAAGCTGGTTATGGTTTTAAATGGCTACGGAGAACATACGGTAATTGCTTATGGCTTTAACTGGCTGTGTTCACCATCCGTGCTTCTTATGCCTCACCAGTGAAGATAATAGACATATTATGGATTCCAAATGTCAGCCACTGTTTTTTGTATATGGAAACAAGTACCGAATGGTGCATGTAGGCTATTCATGTTCCACAATGCCTTTGCCGGCGACATTGAATTCATTGTTCGTTCTTAGATTTCATTGTTCCTATACTCATCTCCCTGGAACTGATAACTTCTGTTCTTCGCAGGCTACGCTGTGATAATGTTGGAGTAATAACATCGCATCGGATAGGGAGTGGGGTGCTTTGATTTCATTGAAGACACGGAACGATTTCGAGAAACGAGCCTAACCTTGGCAGTAAGTGACGGAGCACTGCAGCCTGATACGTGGTGCGCCACGAATATGAAATATAGTCTTGACCAGGCCTGATAGGTGGGTCCAGATAAGCAGCCTGTCATTCTAATACGGTCATCTATGTCCCAACCATTGCATTTCAGAATGTAATATTGATTAATTCGTGCTTAAACATTATCAATAATTAGTCAAAGTACGAAGATACCTACTTTCGTCACATTTACGAAAGGAATACTGAGGAGGAGTCGGGGCACTTGAAAACGTGTCCGGATGTCATAGATGATGGTCCTTTCTAACTCTCTAACTCAGTGGTTCTTAACCTTTATTTTTGGTCGTGGACCCCCTTTCCGGCCTGAGAACAGATGTGGACCTCCTTTCAGGTCTGTGAAGAGGGTGGACCTGCTTTCCGACCTGAGAACAGCTGTGGACCCATCATTAAAAATAAACCAGTAAATACAGGGTATTCTATAAGTAACTGCAATAACACAGTATCGATTCCGGTATCGTAGTAGAATCTTAATGTCTGCGGCATCTAGCTACATCTACCTGGCGTGGTTGGAGTCGCTGGTTAAGCTACACAACAGGCTTAAACACACTAACACGCAGGTAGATGTGGCTAAATACCCCAGTCACTACGATACCGGAATCGATACTGGGTTAGTGCACCGTTATTTTCCGAACGCACTGTAGAACCCAGATAATGCTAAGATATATTTTTTAATCGGGCCAGTCCATTTGTTGGTCCGTAGACCCTCGAAAATCCTTCCTTGGCGCCCTTAGGGGCCCATTAATCTCTGATTAAGAATAACCGATCTGAACTTGTAAACATTACATTATCAGAGATAACTCGGTTTACTCCACAGAGCTTCAGAGGATTTCTGGATTACATAACAAGAGGGAACTTTTGTCCAGTTTTGGGTTTGCTTTGTTTTGTTTTTGTTGCTGAGCCAACACAATGGATTACACTTTGTGGAATATTGTTCTTACTCTGCTGGTGGTCTCCTTCATTGGGGACCTGGTTCCTACAGTATCAGGTTGGCAAGAGGAATGGCGACCAAATTATATGTCAGAAATCCCAGGTGAGAGGAAGTTTTGTTTGTTTGTTTGTTTGTTTTAAGTTCGCGTTATTCTCCCTTTTCGTTTTCTTTATTTGTACACTTACATAAGCATACAAATACATATATACATATGTACACCTACATACATGCATACATGCACATATATATATACTACATACACCTACATACATGTACATGAACATACTTACGCACATGCATACATGCACATATACATACGTACAGTACATACACATATATACGTATGCAGATATATGCACATACATATACACACATACATGCACGTACAAATGCATACATGTACAGTTGTATATACAAACACATGCACATATACATACATACACACATGTATATATACTTATATATACATACGTACTCATATACATACGCGTACAAATAGATACTATACGTACATACATATACATACACATGCATACACACAAGTACACACACACTACGTACATATACTTACATACACATACACACATACATACATGTGTATAAACATACATACAAATACATATTCATACATATACTTACATGCGTATGCGCATACGTACAATATACACATACATACATATATATTGATATGCTCAGAAATTCATTAATCTTTTTCGATGTGTGTGCTGTTTTCTCCGACAGCACGTACTGTATTCGATCTCCAGCATGTGCATTCCTCTTGGCTTTCACAGTACACCCGGCGCTGTGTGACAGTCTTTTCGTGTGGCCCGTTTGACTTCTTGCTCTTTTCTCTTCAGTTTGTCTGTCCAATAAGGTTTTCAGTATAGGCATGTATGCCTCTTCCTGCGTGCAGATATGTCCTATTTTTTTTACGTCTGAGTCCACAGGACTGAGTAGCGGGTCTCCAGCAGCTTTTCACAAGAAGGCAGGTAATTATCATGCTCCTTCGATTTTTATGCCAGTTTTTCTTTTTGTTTTTTCTCTCTAAACAGAAAACATGCCCTCCTTTTGCTCATTTCTTCTTTCATGAAAGCCTTTTTTTTCTGAGCGAGGATGTATTACGTTATGAAATCTCACTTGCTCCTAAAAAAGTACATACTAAAACAGGTACTTCTCCATATCTTCGTATCTCTTTCACTCTTCGTTATTCGTGTCCAACACGAGCTTTTCAGACTGAAGCGCTGAGCATTTTCTCCGTTATCGTCTGTACGAGTGCCAGTCTGCCCCAGCGTATGGGAGCGTTTTCAGAGAATGCAGGTTCCGCGTTCTACTACCGGCCGACCTTCTCAAGAGCCTTGACAATAAATTATATCAGATACATGACATGCTTGACAAGCAAGTGAGATATCTTTTAGCACACGAGCTTGATTCATTGTTTGGCCAAGAGTATCGAAGTTCGGCGATTTATGAGTGCCAATAAAACAGGTGTCCGTAACTCTGGTCTGGCATACGAAACATACGCAGAAGCAGGGGCTAGTTCTGTGCAATTAAACTTTGTTTCAGTATTTCATGTCCGAGGTAATTGTACGTCGATAAACTTCCAGTTGCGTGCTTGTGTAATGCGAAGCTGACATGAAATATGAAAAGCTGATAATTATCTTCAGCTGGTAGTGTCAACACTCGCGAAAGCTTGGGCAGTATAGTAGCTTTCCTGTCAACGTTCCACTCAAGAATTTCTTAGCCAGAACGAATCTTTCTTCTCGTGTAGTGTCCCCACTAGAGTTTAATCAAACCTTGTGAAAGGTGTGGACAATGGGGTCACACAGATTTGTCTGCCCAGGACCTCGAGGCACAGAAAACGGTTATTGTGATTAGCCGCAAAGGTTGAATCACATGTCGTGCGCAGCCCAGATAACCTGATAGACCGGGCTGAGCCATTCGTCTGTTGTCACAGTTCAGTAAGTTAGATGACAATCTGAAGAATAGTAATTAAAACACTGAATGCTCTATCCAGTTGGGACTTAGCGACATATGCATTGTCTGGGTTTGGAACGAGGTCAGTGTGCAGTGGCGTATCCATCAATCAAATGGTAGGCACACCGCTGCAACTGGCTAATGTTAAGGAGACATAACCTTTGTTTTTCGTCTAGGCTTGTCTTTATAAAGTTCACTTTATAATCAGCAACTGTAATAAACAGAAAGAACGACATATAAAAAAAGATGACCTTCTATTCGGCCCATGATTTCTCGGATTTCAGATTGTGCAAACAAAACTCCGGATAATCGAAATTGTATTATACAGCTATTTTACGGTCGTTGGTGATAATTAACGGACGCCCGCCAGTTACATATTATTTTTTTTAGTTCATACATTCCTTATGCGTAATTTATGTTCTTTTTACGTATACTTATCTTATATCTTATATCTTTCCTGTGCCGTTAAACGTCACATAGGGCTCGCAAAATAATTCTCCAATTTTTCCTGTCTTCGGCGAGTCTTTCAACCTCATCAACGGATTTTATGCCTGTTAATTTGGCCAATTTGTACGTATTTTTGTACGTATACAGCCTGTGATATTAATCGTGTTCACTGTGGGTGCTATACAATTCAATATTTCGTCAAATCGGAAAGCTTTCCCCTCATACCCCATCCCCAAATCAGTCCGCCAAATCGAAGGTTACCAAAACTAGGTTTAGAGACTAAGTACTTGGGAAGTGAAGAGATTTAAAGGAAAGGCCAAAAAAAAAAAAAAGGTCAGAGTATGGGTGTTCAAGTAGATGCAGGAGGTAATACAGATGATGTGATGAGATTCGATTTTAAATGAATATACATTATACTGTACCTTCCAAAGTAAGGTGGGAAATCTAATCACTGATCAGATCTGTATACATTCTTCTCTTGCTTACGACAGAATTATGTTCTGATAAACCAATCGCAAGTTTAAAAAAAACATAAGTCGAAGACACTGATAACATGGTAGCAATAACCATTGACTTATAAATGTTATTCCCCCACTCACCTGAATATCCAGATCCGTTTCTAAGCTGATTAAACACATAAGATATTCGTATTCTGACACGCATCAAGTGCACATTAATAAATAATAAAGTTGATTTAATAATGAATAATTTAATTATTAAACGAATGATTAACTGTATCAAATAAATATACCGTAAGATTGAATTATCGTAAGTCGAGTTTACGTATGCTGAAGACGATCTAAGCGTATATCATATATATAGACCACGTTTTAGCCTGGTTTATTTCATATTCCGAGAACGCGATCGGTTTATCCAGTCCTCTAACGCAGTGGTTTCTAAACTTTTTATATCCAAGGGTCATTTTCCCAGTCAGTCATTTGCATGTCCCTTGCAGAACTTTTTCTCCCTAAGAGTTCTCTTGTAGGCCTCTCGGTTGTAAGCAAAATTCCCTGCTGCTGATGCATCCATTTGCAGATTATCAACGATGTCCCAACAATTTTCCCAACAGTGTATAAAATACAGTCCATCACCCTTATATGTAATATCGCAGTACCGTAGATTCTTAGTACCGTAGACTCTTAGTGGTTTTCATTCAACAGATGACACTTAATATCACATCGCTGACGCAGCCGCGGGCCACCTGATAATGCTCCAGTGACCACGGGTTTAGAACCACTATTTTATCGGACTGTGAAGTGAGGTCCTAGTGGCAGGGAATTCCTACTTTCGGCACTGACATCTTTGTTGGGATCAGTTTTCAGGTGGTAGCTGTGAACTTTGATTCGCTGAATCTGACATCTTCAAGGTCAAGTGATTTCAGTTTAGACAGCGTTCATGATTCCCTCTATGAGGTCGGCCAGGCGTGCCAGCGGCACAGATTCGGGTGTCTGCGATGTATTCAGATGCAGCTTTCCTGGCAAGAAACTTGTCAATCAAGATAACAGAGAGGCCAAGCAGATGAAGATCGAAATGCAGAATAAGCTGAAGAAGAAAAGTCCTTTATTTGTGCTAAAAAAAGCAAAAATAAATAAATATTCCAAATGTCCTGCTCCACATTTGTGTTGTTGGCTGGGTTCGGAAGGAATGACATTTTTCCCGCCTTTTCCCTCTTGTAACTTAATGACAGCAAAGGCATGAAAATATTCCAGGTGTGCACGCTCCAGTTCTAATCGCAAAATTATTATAATCTAACCCTGCTGGGCTTCCATACTTAGGGAAAATCCATTGCCACTAAATTTTTGGTTGAACCAGGACAGAGATACGCAGTGTTAGGGGGAAACGTGGAGTATCTTAGATTTGATATCCTGTTTCAGGTTGAGTGATCTAAACGTACACTGGTCGAAATTTTGAAGTCTGCATAGCTCATGTAGGCATGATGCGATTTTCCCTGCACTTGACAGCAGGCGAGAATCTGAATTACTGCTGCTCTACTCAAGGAAAAATTGGAAGAGGTGGGGAGTTTTGAATATCTTGGATCATTACTAACTAATAATGGAGATACGACGAGGGAAATAAAAAGGAGAAATCTATCACTCTTCAGAAAGTAAAACAACTAAAGAAGCTGTGGAGGGGAACAGGCAGATATACAAAAATAAGACGTTTAAGGGCATGCATCTTTCCCATCACAACATATGCCTGTGAGACCTGGACAATTAACAAAACAACTGAAAAACACATAAATGCCTTTAAATGCTACAGAAGACTTCTTTAAATATCATGGACACAAAAAAGAACAAATATATTCAAACTATAAGAACATAATATTTCATGGGAGCCTATTTTTTAAATTTTGTGTCAGCTTGTTTCTCAGTTCGTTTATGATGTGCAAAATGTGGATTAATTTTTCAAAGAGAAGATGAGAACCCAAGACTCTGTCAGAGGCTGCTAATGAAATTATTATTGTTATTGATAACAGCAAGATTTAAGCAGTGGAGAACTATTCAGACTTCAAACTGACATGTTGTAGAAGCCATAGATTGCAACTCAGCAGAGTCTAGCGGTGAAAAAAAGCCACAGAAAACACGCGATCTTTGCATATGACATTACCATACATCTTTGTAGCTTGGCGCTTCCTACCAGAAAAGCAAGTGCTTTATTAACAGTGCCACATAATACACTTCCAATAGAAAGATACCGTGAATACTGGAACTTACAAAAGTAATTCTAATCAATGGCTTAATAGCTGATCGTAATACATCATGGGGTATCTATCTGTCTGTCTGTCTGTCTGTCTGTCTGTCTGTCTGTCTGTCCGACAGACGTTGGCGGTCACTCTTTTCCGCAATTCTCTATTCCGGGTGTTAGTTATGAGCTGGACTGGTGCTCTTTCTCCATGCCACTTCATCAGTCCATCCATCATTTTCTCTCTTTGTCTGTCTCGGTCTCTTTTGCCCTCTATCATTCCTGTTGTTATCAAATATTCCAACACACCTGCTCTCATGACGTGTCCTAAAAAATTTGGATTGTCTCTTCCTGAGTTTTGTTATTGCTCGTCTCTCTTCTTCTGCCTGTTTCATGACCTCTTTGTGTGATCTTTTCGCTGGCCATGGTGTCTTTAGCATTCTTGTAAGGAATCACATTTCCTGGCCTCCAGGTGGCGCTGTACTTCCCTGGTGACTGCCCTTGTTTCACATCCATAAAACAGGATTGGTTCAGTATAACACTGGAACGCTTTTCCTCTCACCTTCAGTGTTTGTTAGTGATTGATTACATCAAATATTTTATCATGGGGTATATACTGTATTAACAATTTTTTTTTTAAATTGGTAGCTACTGTCATCAATCGTCAGCCCTTATTATCACCAGAAGCATAAAATAAGTTTCCACCTGGCACGATCCTTTCTCTTGTTCCTATCCTGTCTTTCTTACACGTTCAGTTATAACTGAAAGACACATTAGTTACTCGGCGTGATCAAATTAACCCTGTTCTTGCCAAGACACAATGCTCACAAAAGAAATATATTTCAAGTAACAACGTAATTTATATCATTACCCACTACTCTCATTTGTACAGAGGGGTTAAAAAAATGCGCAAGTTGTAACATCATCATCATCATGTGCCGTGCCGACTGGCGTAGGCTATTATGCTTCTCCAGAGTACCCGATCCTTCATGCAGGCCATCAGCTCAGTTGGTGATCTCATCTCACACCATCCAGTCAGACTGTCCAGTATCATTTCTCTTGGTCTTCCTCTTGATCTTCTTCCTTCTATTTTTCCTGTTGTTATAATATTTTCAATGCCCCCTCTTCTCATTGCATGTCATATGAAAGTACATTGCCTCTCTCTTATCTTTTTGACAAGGTTTTTTGTCTCTCCAGCTCTTCTCATACATTCTTCATTAGTTATTTTTGCTGTCCAGGGGATTCGCAACATTCTTATAATAAACCACATTTCTGCTGCTTCCAATGATTTTTGTGCAGACTTGCCTATTGTCCATGATTCACTTCCATATAACAAGATAGGTTCAATATAGCATTTTAGGACTCGTTTTCTAACATTCATTGATAAGGATGTGTTGGTTAATATGTTTCTCATTCTCTGAAATGCAGTCTTTGCTTGGCCTATTCTGTTCCTAATTTCTGTTCTGCATTTCCCATCTGAAGTTATTACTGCTCAAAGGTATTTGAATTTCTGCATCTGCTTTAGAATAGTTCCGTTTAATTTAATACTGCATGTTGGTGGATTCTGTTTCTTAGATATAACCATAGTCTCTGTCTTTTTGATGTTCAAAGTAAGGCCTTTCTGTTCACTTTCTTTGGCGACTTTATCCAAGAGATTTTGCAGGTCTTGTTGGTTCTCAGCTATCAGTACTGTGTCGTCAGCATACCGAAGGTTGTTAATACTGTATCCTCCAATTTTTATGCCTGGTTCTGTGATGATTGTTCTTAGAATATTCTCGCTATACAGAGAAAAAAGGTCTGGAGATAGTACACATCCTTGTCGCACCCCTTGTTTTATAGGTTGATATTTTCCAATTCTATTTTCAACTCGAACTACTGCTTCTTGCTGCCAGTATAGATGTTTTACAATCCTCAGAAGTTGTAACATCTTTTGGTTTTCCCCCCCTCTAGTTCCGCGACAAGAATAAATATGTATTTTTATATTGTAATGCACACTCTTCAGTTTGTATTATGTAGCCATGTTTTATGTTTTCCATGCGCCATTTAACCGAAATTAATTTGTTTTTATGGCCGTATCTGACAGCTATGACGGACCATTTTCTAGCAGAATGTCATGAAAGATTAATTTAGCATCGCTGAGGTAAAAGCAGTGTGTAACATGTGGCCTTTGGGTGGGTTGGGGGGAGTTTACCGATCTAGGTACACCTGTGCATCGGGGACAGGTAAGGAGTAAATGTGGGTGAGATTTTTGGGAAGGGTGGGTGTTCAGAGAGAGAGAGAGAGAGAGAGAGAGAGAGAGAGAAGAGAGAAAACAAACGAACGGAAGAATGAATAGACTTTATTTTCAAAGGGTTAAGAATTGGCCACGCGAGGTGGGGAGGTTTGGGGGGGGGGGGGAGCTAATATTCAGCCTTTCTTCGGAAAACTGTCTCTCTGTTACAGTCATTCAGTTTTTGTCTTTGAACATAATAAACCTTTAAAAAAATTATCTCTTGTTCATACACTTCACAGTCTGGTTTATATAACCACATGCAATAAATTTATATTACATTCTCACATTATTATAATCGAATAATCTATCCAGTGACTACATTTTCAACGACATATAAAGTGCGGAACATCAGCTGTTATGTAATATCTCAGTGCCATGAACCCTTAATTTTTTTTTATTCAACGGATAACACTTAAATACCAAATTTTTAAAAAAATGCATCCGCTGACCATCGGAAAATGCTCCGAGGACTACTTGTGGGGCCGCGGTTCACATGTTGAGAATCACTGTTCAGGTCACTGTGTTCTGTGACCGAGATTGATGGTGTAAAGCAGGAGTTCTTAACTTTTAGAAATGTAAAAACCAGACTACGAGGCGTATGGAACTCGTCAATCTCTAAACGGTTTTAGTAAAACTGTTGTTTACAGAACTGAGATTATCACACTTAAATAAATGTAATAAAAATCCTTGTTGATTTCTTTCAGCTGTTTCTAGCTATCGGTACTATCCGTATGTAAAGTAAAACCAAACTAGTACCAGTATGACTTTAAAAGATGTTAAGCAAATGACACCTTTAAAAAGCAAATGACGTCTTTTAAAATCATACTGGTGCCCCAAAAAGGACTAGTGATAATGATGATGATTTCGACAGTTTGGCGTAAGGGGTATATGAACATACTGAGCAATACACGGCGGGTCTGAAACCATAAAAGAGGCTAAGAACCTCTAGTGTAAATGAAGTTCATAACGTACAGGGAGCTCTTTAATATAGTACTAGGTATAAACTTTTATCTACTGTACTGTAAAACTATGAAGTAAAGTAAATAAATAAATGAGCACCTTCTTTATATTAAAAAACAAGTTTCTCACCTGTAAGTTTTTTATTTTTGTTTTTGTTGCGCACGAGTTGACTCCGCAGTAAAAACCGACACCTGATACGCTGTTTTAGGGAACTGCTTCCGGGAATGGAGAATATCTGTATCGAAGGGGAGGAATACCATAGAACAATGTAAATACGGCTGTCAGTGTTTTAAATGGAAAACCTAGCCCTGTAATCAGGTACTCTCTTTTCAGGGGGTATTATATCCCACATAAATGTCGATTACCCTTTCCTGACCATCCTGCATGAGAAGTCTTTCAGTGTACTATAGAACTCAGTCCCTGTATGTTATGCACAGACACTATAAACGAACTCTGACGCGATTTTAAAATGCTGCTTTGGTTTTACAATCAACGAAAAACACTGCATAGGCCAGAGCTATAGTCTATAAACCAAACTTTGGACTACGACGCAGATTTAGGTATTTCTCTAATGTCCCACTCCAATTCCTTCATAATTGCAACATTTACATCGATCCATAACGCTTGTATTTTTCTGATGTTCTACTCCAAAGCTGGCTGCTCTATTTTCTAATGCTGGAAATCAGGCTGCTCTATTTTTTTTTCTAATGTTCGATTACGCCTATTTCATAAATGATACATTTATACCGACTCAGACTTCTGATTCCACTGCTCTGATGTATGCTATAGTTAAGTCGTTCAGACTTCTGATTCCACGGCTTTGATGTATGCTATAGCTAAGTCGCTCAGACTTCTGATTCCACGGCTCTGATGTATACTATAGTTAAGTCGTTCAGACTTCTGATTCCACGGCTTTGATGTATACTATAGTTAAGTGTTCAGACTTCTGATTCCACGGCTCTGATGTATACTATAGTTAAGTGTTCAGACTTCTGATTCCACGGCTTTGATGTATACTATAGTTAAGTGTTCAGACTTCTGATTCCACGGCTTTGATGTATGCTATAGCTAAGTCGCTCAGACTTCTGATTCCACGGCTCTGATGTATGCTATAGTTAAGTCGTTCAGACTTCTGATTCCACGGCTTTGATGTATACTATAGTTAAGTGTTCAGACTTCTGATTCCACGGCTTTGATGTATACTATAGTTAAGTGTTCAGACTTCTGATTCCACGGCTTTGACGTATGATATAGCTAAGTCGCTCAGACTTCAGATTCCACGGCTCTGACGTTGGCTAAGTCGTGATTGCTTTAAAAGAAAAATGTCTTGAGTGGGCGCCAGAAAGCACTGCAGCCACAATGTTATATTTCGGCCCGTGCTTTTTTTTTTTCTTTTTTCTTTTAAACAAAATCGGGGAAAAAAATTAATGAGGAAAGATAAGAGAGTAAATGTTATGAGCAAAGAAAGACAAATATAAGTAAACACTTGTCTTGTCTTGTCATCTTCCTCATATACCTTTCAGTGTTTAGGGAGGAAATAGACGTTTTGACAGGCTACACTTATGTGCTTCACATAATAGGATATTTAAGGGTTCTGTCAATTCCTCCCCCCGCCTCTTGCGTGGGGGAGCCACTTTCTCTCTTTCCCACTAATCTTAGCACGAATGTCTGGTATATGCTTGGGGGGGGGGGGGGTAACTTAGCTAAACCATTTGAGTTTTTTCTTTTTCCTCTGGATGTAGTGTAACATGGTTTTTAGCTAATATCCAGAAAAAAAATTAGTTAAAATATAAGCGATGACAATATACAAAAATTGAACTTAATTTCGAGTAGAAATCACCTTTCTATTAGATATACTTAACTTCAAGTAGAAATCAAATTTCTGTTAGATGTACTTAACTTCAAGTAGAAATCATCTTTCTCTAGATGTGCTTAACTTCAAGTAGAAATCATCTACCTCTTAGATGTACTTAGCTTCAAGTAGAAATCATCTACCTCTTAGATGTACTTAGCTTCAAGTAGAAATCATCTACCTCTTAGATGTACTTAGCTTCAAGTAGAAATCAGCTTTCTCTTAGATGTGCTTAACTTCAAGTAGAAATCATCTTTCTCTTAGATGTACTTAACTTCAAGTAGAAATCATCTTTCTCTTAGATGTACTTAACTTCAAGTAGAAATCATCTTTCTCTTAGATGTACTTAACTTCAAGCAGAAATCATCTTTCTCTTAGATGTACAAATGGTGTACAAGTCATTGAAATCTTATTCGTGTCTTTTTCTGGGCCACTATGTTTTCCTAGAAAGTAAGTGGAAAGTCTCCCAGTTCATGTTTTCTTAACGATATTAGGCAGTAAACCCATCCTGATTCTTACACGTTGCAACTTTCCTGTCAGAAACGGAAGTGCATGTGTCATGTTTTCAACGTTGGAGGTACAGGTCATTAATGTCACATCCTGTTTTGAATGGCCGCTCTTGCGCCCTTTGAAAGTTGATGTTAAATATTTGACATGCAATTCTCTGGCGCGTTTGTGGTTCTTAATAATTTCTGATTATTGATTGCTGCAATCGTATATGCCAGATTAATTTGTACGCTGGAGGGAGATTAAAAAAACAAGGTTTCTCATTTGTGTTGGCGCCATGTAATTTTGATTTGAAAATATAAATGTTATGCAACAGGAAGCTACTGATTCATAAAAAAAAAATCAGGTTATTATGTTTATGAGGCTTAGAAGGTGGAGCTATAGAAAAGCAAGATGGCTGGGTTTTTTTTTTTTAATGGAGATTTGTTGAGAGCTGGTAGTGGTATAAGGCTGGCCTAGTGAGGGAAATGTTGGCGGTCACAGGATCGACGGAGCTGTGTGTCAAAGGGCCCTCTGATATCTCTTGATTTCAGACTGGACCTGTCTGACCCGGCTACCCGATATTACGCCGAGATAAACAGCGAGACCTGAAGAAGGTCTTTGATACGTCTCAGCCCCGTCGCTCAGCAATCACTTTCAGCGTTACTTTCACCGGGCTGTGGTTGACATTTGTTTTGAAGCAGCTGATGTCTTCCTTGTAACGTATCAGAAGCTGCTGTGGATTTTTAGATTTCTTTGAGCGTACCGAAGAAGATCGTTAGTCTGTCTCGCAGCTGCATCCATATTCAGACTTCTTCGAAGGCCCCTCGACTCATCAGAGAGGACTGGGATTTTCATCTCATCGGCCAGTTAATAGAATCAAAAGCACTTTTGGACACATCATATATTTCGGATCAGTTTGGCTGCTTACTTAAATACTCCAGTTACATCACTGGTTTTCAGCGTTCCAGGTCGTAACCCACCCTTTTCAGTCCAGGCTGCCTCCTTCCCTCACCCCAACCCCCTTTCCCAGATGACCTCCTATATATTAAATGGTCATCCAGAAAGAATTTTCACCGTTGCATATTCTTTTACTACAAAAAAAAAAAATCATAATTCCTCTCGTGGAAAAAAGTTCCTTCCCTTAGACTTGAAAGTCTCTCCGGCAAGGCACCTGCCTCCCGTTTGAGAATCACTGCTTTAAAGTTGTTTTCCTACTGAGTACTTACACACACAAAATATTTTGAAAGAAAAAGAAGAACAATGAGAAACAGAGGACATTCAGAATATCTTAATACTCCTTCCTGTTCCTGGACTGAATGTCGCTGTCTTATCATGTTACACCGCAGCAGTTTATTCTTTAGTTTTATCTCTCACGCGGCTGTTAACGGCTTCCTTGCATGTTTATAGATCGTTCTGCAGGTTTAGTGTTTCGTCAAAAGTGTATCATTCCCACCATTAGTTGTGTGTCATTTTTCTACTCCGGGTCTTGACATTTTCATTTATCCACAAAATGAGTGCAGGAAACATGTAAACGCATAATTTTATACAAGCAATTACATTTCTAAATAATGTTTTATTACCAGATGCCTTTCCCTGCGTGAGTGCAGTCTGTCAGATTTTCAGTATTCATTCTCTTACTATTTGTCAGCTTTTGAGTATTTGCTGTTAGTCTCTGTTTTCTCGACTTTTAAGTGTTCACACCCCCCCCCTCATTCATGTTAGCTCTGTGATTTTCAGTGGAAATGCTAATCTGTGTGCGCGCGCATCTAGCTCCTTCATAATTTTCTTCCATCCTCATTGCATTATTTTAAATTTTTTGTTTGATGTATACATTTTCCTTCCAATTCACTTTTTCGTTTTCCTTTCTAATTTTCTACTTTATCTATTCCCATAGACGTATCGGAGAACATTTTAATATACAGAAAAAGAGGATGTATCACGTAGGACATATAAATTACATCTAAATCAGTATCAGGAAAAAAAAAGAATTAAAGGTTACATATTCCCTCTTGGATGGGAATGTTTTATTTGTTTGTTAATATCAAAATTTCTTTCCCAACCGTATTATAAAATATAGATGTTGCGTGATAGATTAGCTTGCTCGCGTATGTACATATTCTGACTTGCTATTGATTTCCAAGACAATGTTTTTAATGATATTTTGAGGATTTGTTTCGTTGCATTGAAGATATTTTCAGTATTATTATATTTGCTTCTTGTATCTTTTATAGCTGTCTTACATTTAATGGTGGTCCGTTCCGTTAAAAAAAATCACAGGATTTTAAGAAACCTTTGTTGACAGATGCTGTCTCATACAGTGATTTCTTCTAAAATCATCGGCCAATTTTATATTCTGCCCATGCAGAGAGGAATAAATGCTTCGGTAGTATCAAAGACAAGTTGCAGACGTCGGCAGCAACATAGACCAGGATGATGACAGGAGGAAGTTAAGAATTAGAACTACAAAAAGCAGCATCGACCTTCAGGAATCTTGAGAACATTATGGCACTCAAGAATTATAAGCATCAAAAACCAAGCTAAGATTATTCAGTTCCAATGTAATATCCACATTCATTTATGCATGCAAACGCTGGGAAAAAAAACTAAAGAAGTAAACAACAAATCAGACTCTTGAAAACAAATGCCTAAGGTATAAAGTGGAACCAGTTCAAGAACAAGGCAGAGATAAGGCAGATGAGCTAACAACAACCTGTCTCATGGGATATCAGAAAAAGGAGATGGACATATGTCGGTCAAATGATGAGAATAAACAGTTAGAGTCAAAACAAGCTCAAGTGAAACACAACAGGCCGAAGAAAAAGAGATCGACCACGTGAAACTCTAAAGAGGACATTGTTAAGAGAGGCCAAATTAGTAGGCATAAAATTCCTTGATGAGGTTGAAAAGCTCGCCGAAAACAGGAAAAGTTGGCGAACTACCATACGAGCCTTATGTGACGTTTAACGGTACGGGAAGGATGTAAGATGTAAGAATATCAAAGAATCTTCTTTCTATTTCTTCGTCTTGTGTGTTTTTGTGTGATTAAGGTTCACACCGAAACGTCACAACTATGTGCTTGTTAGGTAATAAAGCTGTTCCTACTTTTTACCTAGTTTATAAATTTTGAATATCAAAGGGTCACTTTTCATACCCAGAAATATCGGCCGTTGTTCACGGTGTATCGATACACAAATATGGGGCACTGTTCTTGTATCGAAACGGAAATATCGGCCATTACTTCTTGTCGTATCGAGAGAGAAATATCTTGCACCCTGGAAATCGAGTATACCATTACTCCTCGTACTTTCGTCTGCGCATGACCTGTAAGGCAACACGCCACAATTAGGCCCCCAGTTCCCGTCATACCTTAATTGGTTATGCTTGTCCCTCAGGGAGCGTGGAAAGACCTGTTTAAGCACTGATGTAGGCGGTACGTCTGGTTAGCAATTATTTCCCTTTGCATGAACGCGCTTTCTCCAGCGAATGCAAGCCCCCCATATACGTTTCACAGAATCGATAACCAATATTTCCCTTATACCGCAAACGTTTATCAACAAATCTCTGCGACTCCCACTTTCCCTTTTCGTGTAAAAATCATAAATTTCTGTCTGACAGCAAAATGAAATGAGTACCCCATTATCAGATGGCAATGTTCCAGCCATTTCTCATAGCCAGGCGCTTCCTACTAGACGCCGGGATCAGTTAGCGAAATTGCTTTCTGTGTTGCGCGTGCAAGAATAACAGAAGTGATGTGGCTTTGATGAAGATCAGGCATCCGAGTTCTTTCACCGAGGCTTGAACGTGCTTTAGATCGTCTTTGTGTGGAGCTGTTGCCTGCGCTTCCTGTGTAATAGATAGGGCATCCATCTTTGTCTTGGCGTGCCTGAAAGTTTACTGTAGCTCTGAGTGGACTTCTGTATTTTGTGAGCATTAAAATTTTTTTTTTAAGTCATCTTGAGAGATGGGGCGAAATTTTTCTTTTCCTTTGACACGTTTGCTAGCATTTTCTATGCGTTAGCCAGAGGTTCTTGACCTGGGGGTACATGGACCCCCCAGAAGATCAAAGGAAGGATTTTTTGGAGTTCATAGACCAGCAAATTGACTGAGCTCGATTATAAAATTCAAGCCATCATCTAGGGTGCTCTGGTTTTGTTAAAGGGGTCTAAAAGAAAGGATTCCATGGCTGTTCTTAGACCGGAAAGTGGGTCTTCAGCTGTTCTTAGACCGGAAAGGAGGTCATCGGCTATTCTTAGACAGGAAAGGAGGTCATCGGCTGTTCTTAAACCGGAAAGGGAGGTCCTCGACTGTTCTTAGACCGGAAAGCGGAGTCCTCGACTGTTCTTAGACCGGAAAGGAGGTCATCGGCTGTTCTTAGACCGGAAAGGGAGGTCCTCGACTGTTCTTAGACCGGAAAGGAGGTCATCGGCTGTTCTTAGACCGGAAAGCGGAGTCCTCGACTGTTCTTAGACCGGAAAGGAGGTCATCGGCTGTTCTTAGACAGGAAAGAAGGGTCCTCAGCTGTTCTTAGACCGGAAAGAAGGGTCCTCATCTGTTCTTAGACAGGAAAGAAGGGTCCTCAGCTGTTCTTAGACAGGAAAGAAGGGTCATCAGCTGTTCTTAGACCGGAAAGAAGGGTCCTCAGCTGTTCTTAGACAGGAAAGAAGGGTCCTCAGCTGTTCTTAGACCGGAAAGAAGGGTCCTCAGCTGTTCTTAGACAGGAAAGAAGGGTCCTCAGCTGTTCTTAGACCGGAAAGGGGGTCCTCGGCTAAAAAAAAAAAAAATTGTTAAGAACCGTTCGTCTAGACCTGTATTCCGAGCCTTTTCTGGATCGCGCCCCATCCCACTTGCTCAAAAATTTTGATGTGCGGGCCTCCCTAACCCCGGGTAGCATAATAGTCAACCGAGATATAAAAAAAAATGTATAATAGGATTAACTGTCCCCCCCCCCAAAAAAAAATTAAATTGCCATCACGTGGGGCGTACACCCCACGATGGGAAACGCTGGTCTAGACTGTCTTCTAGAATTAGCAGACTAATCTTATTTGAGTTCGATAAAGCAATTTTGACCATCAGATTTGGTTTTGAGAATGTGAAAGCCAAAACAAACAAAAAAAAGTGAGGAAAGTAGAAAAATGGGCAGTCTGTGCCAAATATACGGGACAGAACACTTTATTAGTGTTGGCATAGTGGGGCTTCTCATGAGTTTTCGATGAGGATTATAGACAGATCGGTCTTAGATTGCATTATGTGTTTCGGCGAGAGAAAACAGATAAAAGTATCTATTTTTATAGATCTGAATGGACGGAGAGACTTGTATATGTATATGCATGTATGTATGTATGTATATATATGTATGTATATATGTATGTATGTATGTGTGTATGCATGTATGTGTGTATGTATGTATGTATGTGTGTAGTATGTATATATGTATGTATATGTGTATGTATGTGCTTCGTGTATAGTTGTATACTTATACACTAATTATTCTGTACAGCATAAATGGTTTCTCCAACTTGCTAGCTTGAGTTTATTAATTAACATCAGCAGTCTTTCCCTACCCCCCCCCTCCCTCTCTCTCTCTCTCACTGTCTCTTTCCCTCTCCTCGAGCTTATAACATTCATTAGACATTGTGTTTTAATCCATAAGGGCGTGGCCCCCACCCTCAACTCTCCGGAGCTCACTATTAAAACAGGCGAAAGCACTGACTTCACTCTCTCACCATATGTCCCAAAAACACGCGTTAACCCCGGAGACAAACTGTTAATATCTGAATAAGTTTGCTTGGAGTGAAATACTGAACAGTTAATCTTGTTTTCTGTGTTTGGCTGAATCATGAAGGCAAGAGAACGATTCTGGAATTTGAAGTTTAATTGACAGCAGTATTTGTTCATATGGGTTTTCGTATAACAGACAGACGGACAGATAGACAGATCAACACGCAGGTCCGTCTAACATTCTGCTGCTCACCAGGCAACTTTCATTCTAATGCATTCATTCAACATCGAAGAGAGAGAGAGAGAGAGAGAGAGAGAGAAAGGAAGAGAGAGAGAGAAAGGAAGAGAGTGAGAGAGAAAGGAAGAGAGAGAGAGAGAAAGGAAGAGAGAGAGAGAGAAAGGAAGAGAGAGAGAGAGAGAAAAGGAAAGAAAGAGAAGGGGGGAGAGAAGAGAATAACACTGCATTTTGCTCATTAAAAACTCCTTACTGTAGGTAAATCACCGTCACGGTTAAATGTTCATTAAATTATAGAATAACTTAACACTGTCAGTTAAATGTTCGTTAAATTATAGAATAACCTAGCACAGTCAGACAAATGTCCGTTAAATTATAGAATAACATAACACAGTTGGTTAAATGTCCGTTAAATTATAGAATAACCTAACACAGTCAGTTAAATATTCGTTAAATTATAGAATAACCTAACACAGTCGGTTAAATGTTCGTTAAATTATAGAATAACCTAGCACAGTCAGTTAAATGTTCGTTAAATTATAGAATAACCTAGCACAGAACCAGACAGGAGTGGTCCTAAAGTAGGGCGAGAAATTATATCTTTGAATCAAGAACGAAATAAAACGTGGTAAAAGAAGCACAGTTTATTTTATCTCATATTCACCTGTTACCCGCAGGTAAACTTTAGCGCAATCGTTTTATGCAATTCCTTCATCACGAAGCATGAGACACAATTTCGGCGGTTGAAGAAACGTGTGCAGTTTCAAGTCACCGACGCGCGGGTTCATCTCGGTGGCTTTTGAAAATATCCACTTAGAAATAAGTACACGCGGGGAAAGGTTGACTTAAGAATTCTAACTACTAATCCTTCTATATGTAAAGTACATTTACTTACATTTACACTTCTTTCGTGGGGGGAACGATTAAACTGCCATCGCTAAAGTCAAAAGCGTGATTTCAGTAAATGATCCATTATATGTTTATTTATGAAACTTTTTTTTTCATAACTCATATATTTATAATATTGCTTAATCATGACTTAGACACGCCCTTCAGACAAATGGATTTCAGTTGGTGTACACAGTATTTAATTTCAATGGTATCTGAAACATGGGGAAGATCTTATAGATAGATATTCATGACCCGCTTTGATTTGGCCATTTGCTATACGATATATATATATACATATATATATATATATGCTGTTTTACAGTATGACTCTCCTTTCAGGGATAATATGGTGTACAGTGAAGACTGTCATATCCCCGCTACGACACTGATGTTCTCTGCAAACGTTATCAAGGTGAGATATGAAACAGAAGAAGGGGCTCTGACGGTCGTCGAAGATATTTGAGACATACAGGGGATTTTCTACGCCGTGTTCAGGAACTGACTGCTAATTGTGGCGCCAGAGCAGCGATGTGGTTAGTTTACTCGGCTCTTCGATGGTTTGAATCGGACCGGAGGCACCCCAGAGTCATCCAACCCCAGAAATGGGTTCCTGGCTTACTGTGGAGCTGGAAAAAGGAAAGGCAGCCATGTGTGTTACTGATCACGTGATCTGGTTCTCTTACAAGCTGCTTAATATATGCGCGCTTGTATGTCTCAACACTTTCAAGATGCCTCTCTGGAACCACGAGCCCACTTATTATGAAATTTTGCAAACAAATCAATAGCAGAAGCGTCTCCAGTTATGACATGTGATACAATAATATTTATCCCAGCGCTAGACAAAGTCTGAAGACGACCAACGAGTTCTTTGTTATACCATTTGGTCACAAAAGCGTTCTTCTTGCAGCCACAGTAATGTGTCAGCTACTGCCATCACAGTGAAAACCTTGTTGGTGCCTGGTCCAGTAAGATGGAGGGGCTTTCTCTGTTTTAAGGGAAGCTCGGGTGAGGAAGCTTTCTTGGGTGGGGGGGGGGGGGGGCGTAATGGATGAAAACAAATGATAAAAAAATATGGTTAGCTGGGTGTGGGGTGGGGGTAGGGAGAGAATAGTTCGGCACCGGCTTTCAAAATTACTCGCAGATGGCCTGGTTGCTACGGTAAGCTGCCCTGGTTGTTGTGGCACGATGCCCTGGTTGATGCGGTAAGCTGTACGTGTTTCTGAGAAGAAAAGGATGGAAGATAGATCTAAGATAGATTTTGTTTTGACTGCCGAGACGTAGTGTTTGATTTAATCGAGTCTAAGTATAAGTTTGTGATCAAATATATATATTTTTTAAAAATTATGTTCACTGGAATGTGCGTGCTGTAGGAGTGTGAAGCGTTGGCGCTTTCACGTTGTTAGCTCACCACAGCATCGTGAGGCTGGGATGCCAGCGCCTGGCCTCGTCGCCTTTGCTTCCAAGGGGAAACTCCAGGTACTAAGTTCTTGAGACTGGGTTGACCCCACCGCCATCTGGTCCGAAAAGAAAAAAAAAATTCTGTTCCAGTGCGGAATCGAACCAGGGACCTTCTGGTCGGCGTGTGATTCCACTAACCATTACACAAAGGCGGTATATGTTTTACTTTAAGTAAACATGAAAAACCCATTTCTTTTTTTTTTAAAGGCATGAAATGAAACTTTAAAGTACAGAAAATAATGAAATTTTTTTAGCTGGTGCGTTTTGTTTAAGTCTGACGAAATTTCGCGGTTGAGACTTTTGCAATTGGCTTTCAGTTGGGCGGGAGTGGGGAAAATGTGGATTATAAAAAAAAAAACAACAAATGAAAACAGGAAAGACAAATAATATATAAACACTTTGAATCATAGAGAAAATGAACTAGTGAACTCGGTGATTATAAAATCTTGTGTAACAAGCGTAAAGCTGAGTTTTCGGACCTGATTGAACTGATACTGATGCTATAACAAGAGGACGAACACGCTGTCATTGTGTCAGTAGTAAGCCATAGCTGACATGCTAGCGTCAGGGTTGGCGAACCACAGCTGACTTCCCTGCCCCCACCTCTTCGCTGGTACCTCCAGTTGCAGCCCTAGACCGGCTAACGGGATAGAGGATTGCCATAGTCTCCCTAGTGATGGAACCTGCTAAAGAAGCATTGCACAGCCTTTGTTTGTTAGCTCCACTGATAAAACAGCAGCCGTAACCCGCCCCAAAGCTGTGCCGTCCAAGATCTTCACCGCCTCGGCTGCAAAGAACACCAGCTGGTAGCTCCAGGGAAATAGAAAAATAAAAGGAAATCAGACGCTATAGCGATGATTCTCCCGTTGGCCCATTCGTACCGGAATGCCATGGTTTTTCTTTGCTGTTTTATTTCTTTGCACAGTTCTGGTCTCCTGTAGCAAGTTTGGACGCGTTACGATCTACTTCAGAATCTGTTCACATAAATCGAGACCATGGAGGGTTTCGCTTGGCTTGACTTTTGAAGATATATTCTCTGTGTTGAAGATTTGGGTGGTGTAAAAAACAAGGGGGGGGGGGAACTGCGTAGCAAATGTCTTACATGAATTTGAGGCTCTTTGCTTGCAAGGATGGGTTGCTGGTGAAATTCTTTATTTCTGAAAGCGTGATTTTGAAGAATAGGTACACCGTCTTCTTTTATAGCTGTGATTTCAGACAGTCTATGAGGAGAAGGGGTAGGGTTGGGGGGGGGAATTAAAAAAAAGGGGATAAAGGAGAAGAGAGAATATGAGATATAAGAGGACTTTAGTGCGTTATTTTTGTACGTGTACGGGCTTCTGCCCTTGATCTTCACTTATTGCGTTGCGACCAAGAAGTTAGATGTGACAGTTTTTCGTAGCTTAGGTTCTGGCTGTATAACTGATAGGCAAGTCAGAGTGTCAGTGTTCTAAGCGCATCACTTCTTGCTCGCACACCTGTGCGTGTTTTGTCTGTATTTGTCACTTCTTTCTCTCATACCTGTACGTGTGTTGTCTGTATTTTGGAGGACTCTTCCTGTCTCCAACTTGTTCCATCTAAGTTTCTTGTCACCGTGATCGTCCTGACAGGACAAGTTACCAGGAAAGTTGCACAGTTAAAGCAATATTCTACATCTTTTCCACCATCGGTTTCTGTCCACGTGCTTCAGCACCGCCTTCATGGATTGATGGTTCCCAAACTGCCCAGCGGGAAGAGCCAAGTGTTGGTCCACTTTAACAAGTCTATATTTTAAAAATTGGAGGATACAATGTTAACAACCTTCGGTATGCTGATAGCTGAGAACAACAAGACTTGCAACTCTTGGATAAAGTCGCCACAGAAAGTGAACAGAAAGGCCTTACTTTGAACATTAAAAAGACAGAGACTATGGTTATATCTAAGAAACAGAATCCACCAACATACAGTATAAAATTAAACAGAACTATTCTAAAGCAGGTGCAGAAATTCAAATACCTTTGAGCAGTAATAACTTCAGATGGGAAATGCAGAACAGAAATTAGGAACAGAATAGGCCAAGCAAAGACTGCATTTCAGAGAATGATAAACATATTATCCAACACATTCTTATCAATGAATGTTAGAAAACGAGTCCTAAAATGCTATATTGAAATTATCTTGTTATATGGAAGTGAATCATGGACAATAGGCAGATCTGCACAAAAATCATTGGAAGCATCAGAAATGTGGTTTATTAGAAGAATGTTGCGAATCCCCTGGGCAGCAAAAATAACTAATGAAGAATGTATGAGAAGAGCTGGAGAGACCCAAAAAATCTTGTTAAAAAGATAAAAAAGAGAATGTACTTTCATAGGACATGCAATGAGAAGAGGGGACATTGAAAATATTATAACAACAGGAAAAATAGAAGGAAGAAGATCAAAAGGAAGACCAAGAGAAATTATACTGGACAGTCTGACGGGATGGTGTGAGAGGAGATCACCAACTGAACTGATGGCCTGTATGAAGGATCGTGTACTCTGGAGAAGCATAACAGCCAACGCCAGTCGGCACGGCACCTGATAATGATGATGATGATATTTTAAAACAGAAATAAAAAGAAATGAATATTCAGACTGTTTTCAAATGTAAAAACCCAAAGGCTAAATTAGTGTGTGTGTGTGTGTGTATGTGGGGTGGTGGGGTTTGTGGGTATATGTACTTGGGGTCAAAGGGAGGGGGTAGAGGTTAGGCAAGTTTATTACTGGCTTCATGAATCAAGGACATGAAAAGGAGGGGGGGGGAATGGAAAGAGAATGTTTTATACTAAAAGAACCATTACAGTATATGCATGTACGGATGCACTGTAATATAATGAAGATTGCTAGAAACTGGAGTCAAGCAAATGACGCAACCCGTGGCAAGGGGACAGAACCAGTCGAGGTTTTAATATGGCAAAGGAGGGGAGGTAAGGGAGAAGAGGTAAAACTGGTTATAAGCCGTGCTTTGTGAAGAGCGGTTATATACACAGGCATTTACTCCTGAACGTGTGTCAGACAACACTAAACCGTGTACTGTAATCAGGTTAGAGTGTGTGCTATAAGACACAGCACAACTGCCCCATTGACCTACAGCGCGGCGCTTATCTCCATCGTGCATGGGTCGAACAAGGGTGGCATTTTTGGTTGGACTAGTCCAGCTGTGCTCATTAATTGTTTGCCGACATACCCAAGGTTGTTAACGTCGGAAATGTGGAGTCGAAAGCAGTTTAGCGCGGAGCCGGTAGAAATGAGCCACTTGGAAGGAATCGGAGTCTGGCAGCAGAAATATAGAGGACCCAGAATGGGACAGTAGAAACAAAATTAGGAATTTTAGAGTAAGACAGTAGAAAAATAGAGGAATCAGAGTATGACAGTAGAAAAATTGAGGAATCAGAGTATGACAGTAGAAAAATTGAGGAATCAGAGTATGACGGTAGAAAAATTGAGGAATCAGAGTATGACAGTAGAAAAATTGAGGAATCAGAGTATGACAGTAGAAAAATTGAGGAATCAGAGTATGACGGTAGAAAAATTAAGGAACCGGTATAGGAAAGCATTAGATTCTGCAGGAATGTGCAATTAGAAGAATAGCAGAGGGACAGTGGAAATATAAGAGGCATCGGATTCAAAAGTCCCTTTCACAGCCTCCCTGAATGCAATACCGTCTGGCGCAAGTTGACTGGCTTTATTTTATTTTATTTTATGTCTCTCAGCTTTCTATAATGTTGGTTATATGAGCAGCATATTTGTAGAATGTCTGGAACAGAGTGAAAGTTGTGTGATAAAGGGCAAAATGTCAGACGGGCCCAATTCTTAACCCATAAAAACAAATATCAATCAATGACACATTCAGACTTTCCGTGATGTCATGGGTCCACCTGTGGCGAGCTCGTCCCTTTTCTCTTCTGCCGCCCACTATGCCTTCTACTGTCAACCTCTCCAAGCTACTGTGTCTCTTGATGTGGCCAAAGTATCTCAGCTTTCTAATTTTTATGGTGTTAACGAACCAGTTTTCTGCAACACCTAATCCAATCAATATCTCTTTATTTGATTTTCGTTCTATCCATGATAGTCTAAGTGCACTTCTGTAACGTCTCATTATTCTAAGTGTCCTTCTGTAACATTTAATTTCAAATGCTGTTACTCTTTTTTCTAGTGATTTGTTAAGTGTCCATGTTTCGCATCTGTATGTTACCACTGGGAATATGTAAGCTCTTAGTTAACATAACTTTGTTTTCTTGTTGGTACTTTGCCACATGCTCTTCATTTGTGCTGGATTCTATGATGTAGCTGCAGTGATGTGCGCGCATCTCTCACTCACTCACTCACTCACTCACTCACTCACTCACTCACTCACTCACTCACACACACACACGCACGCACGCACACACACACATACATCACGTCTACTTTTAAAATCACGTCATTTTGACGACTGTGTTAATACGATGGTGAATGGTCAAAGTATCGCCATTTTACATGGCTTTATGTTCGCTTATGTAGTATACTTGTAGTTAAGAATAAAATGACGTGGAATGCTCACGCCAGCGTCGTTTAGTTCCATGGCACCATGTCACACAGGCGTGAGTACCGGAGTCTTTTCTCTCTGTGAATAAAGTTCCTTCTTTTGTTCTTACATGAGAACAGAATCGGCCAGACGCCTGCGCACTCAGGTATGAGGAGAGAGAGAGAGAGAGAGAGAGAGAGAAGAGATGATGAAGAAAGAGGAGAGAAGGAGAGAGAGAGAGAGGGAAGGAGGGAGAGGTTTGAGTTTTAAAAAAGAAATACTTTTTGAAAGGATCACAAACTATAAGAAACAGTTCTCTCTCTTTCTCTCTTCCTCTCCCTCCCCCTCTCCTCTCCCAAACGACAATAGCTGCCGATGTCTTTTATTCCTTTCTTTTCTTTTGTTTAAAAATCGTCCTCCAGTGCAAGTAGAACCGGATGCTAGAACAACGGATCTTAAGATGTGTATAAACCAGTTCCACAAGAATCGATTTCGCATCTTTCATCAGACTACTAATGTATAATGCATGTGCATGGAGCTTGAGCCATATGGATGAAAGCTAAGTTGGTGGGGATTTTGTTTGCCTGGCATCTGTTGTCGATTGTAGGCTTCTCACTCCCCGATTCTCAATGAGGATCTAGCATATGCTCCAGAACTGTACAAAAATGGATAATTTGTCCACAGAAACATAAAATGTGTGGAACGACATTGTATATCTTAGACAAAAAGCCACTACATGTACAAACAAGTATATGTATAAAAGCAACATGAAAGATAAAAAAAAAGAAGCAGAGGAAGGCAAAGAGAGAAGATCGCGATGTTATAACTTTACTTCTCAGAAAGAAATCTTATCAAAACTGTGAAAGACAGTGATAGTCAGTATTCACAGGAGATATAACAGGAAGGGGAAATACTTGAACGCTTCATAGCAGCAGGAAAGATATCTGGGAAAAAGATCCAGAGAAAGTGCTAAAATATAAGGCATTTGGGTTGTCCAAAGCATTGGTATGATAGTGAAATTACCAAATGACCTGATGGAGAAAATCAAGTTCGAGATCTGTGAAGAAACTTTATTGCCGATACCTATTATCATGGCTACATGTGACGATGGTCTTCTTCTTCTTCTTCTTTTCTTCTTCTTCTTCTTTCCTAACCTTTAAGGCTCATTGCTGCAGATAAAGTTCGCCTCCACTCCTCTTTATTCCTAGTCTTCTCTCTCCAGCTGGTGACATCAGTTTCTTTTTATCCCCTTCTATGTTGTCTTTCCTTCTTGGTCTGTCCCTTGGTCTTGTTTCCCTCATCTCTTGTGCATACATAATTTTCGTTTGTCTGTTCTCTTCCATTCTTTCTATAAGGCCCAACCAGCCTAGACTGTTCAGTTTCAAGACATTTATAATTCTTTGGGATTTAAACAAGCTATTAAGTTCAGTGTTCTTTTTTAGCTCTCCATTCTTCACTGTTGGTATCCTTTGTGGGCACAAACATTCTTCTTAGGATCTTGTTCTCAAAGATCTGTAATTGTTGTTCATCTTTCATTGTTGTAACTCCACGTTTCTGATCCATACATGACGGCTGGTCTTATTATAGTTTTGTAGATTGTTATTTTGGTGCTTTGGGACAGGATTTTGGATTTTAACAAGTGTTGCAAGGTAAAGTGTATTTTCTTCCCTGTCTATACTCTGCTTTTAATTTCCTCGCTTACTGTGTTGCTTTTGTTGAAGGTTGTGCCTAGATATTTGTATGTTTCTACTTTCCTAATAATCATCTCTACAACATTTATATCATCTGGATCATTCTGCCTCTGGTCTCTTGATATCTTCATATACTCTATCCTATCTTGGCTAATGGTAAAGCCCACTTTTAATGCCATATCTCACAGGTGAATGCAAGTGTTCATGACTTCTTGCATAGTTTCCCCCCCCCACTAGGTCAGTGTCATCAGCGCATCATAATATTGTAGCTTGTTCTTCTGTACTGCTTTCTTCTTTCACTTTTCTGATTACCTTTTCTACTACTAGGCTGAATAGTAATGGAGATAATGTATCGCCTTGTTTTAAACCAATTCATATATAGAATGGTTCTGGCTTTCTTCCTTTATATATTATTATATTTTGTGGATCCTCCATGCATTTTCTGGTCAGATTGATTAATTTATTAGGTATCTCAAATTCTTTCATAATTTTCCACAAGCTGCTCCTATCTGTGCTGTCATAATCTTTCTTGAAGTCAGTCAAAATATGTCCTATTTCCAGTACTTTTCTGGTCTTTGACGCAGATAAAATATTTGGTCTGTGGTTGACCTATTCTTCCTAAAACCTGCTTCATAGTCTCCCAGTATGTTCTCACTGTATGGTTTTGATCTGTTTAAAAGTATAATAGATAGTATTTTGTAGCTTATTTGTAATAATGATGTTCCTCTTTAGTTTTCACATTTGCTCTTGTCACCGTTTTTGAATACTGGGATCTGTAATGACTCACTCCATTCACTAGGGAGTTTTTCTTCTCTCCATATTTGTTGTATTAGTGCACATATCTGTTCATGTAGATTTAGACCTTCTTTCTTAATCAGTTCTGAACCAGTTCCATCTGAACCTGTTGCTTTGTTGTTTCGGAGAAGCATGATACTGTAGATGACTTCTTGTAAGTCTTGTTCCTCTATTTCAGATTCACAAGTCTGTATTTCTTCCCATAGTAATGTGCTTATAGGCTCTTCACAGTTTAGTAGTTTTTCTAAACATTCTTTCCATCTGATACAGATTTTCTCTTCATTATTTATCATATTTTTCCATTACTATCCTTCAAGCTCTGTAAAAGTTGTTTATACCATTGTTTTATTGTTCACAGCTCTTTATAGAATTCCCTGCTTTTTCTTATTTTTATGGCATGTCTGCATCTCCCCTGCCCTGTCTTTTATATATTGTCGTTTTTGTTGGCGATTAACTTTTTGAGTTTATTTACACTGTGTGCGGTACTTCTCATTTGTTTTGTTATTCATGTCATTTAATCACATCTGTCTCGCTGTTCTTTTCTTTATGACTGCCTCTCTGCAGACTCCATCGAACCAGTTCTGCCTTTTTTATTTTTTAGTTATGGTCTTGACTCCCAGGGATTCATCCGCTGTGTTCTTTATAATTATTTTTATATCTTCCCATCTATCATCAGATCTTTTATTTTATTCATTCCCTCTTGTGTTTATCGTATGGTTTAGCTCTTTTCTGAATTTTTCTTTAGTTTCTTCTCTTTTCACAGCATCTCTGTTTAGGATAGAGCTTTTATTTAATTTACTATAACATTTTTTCTTCATTTTCTTCAATCTGAATTTTAGTTTAGCACATATTTTCGAAACTAACTTTATACTGACATTTAGGCGAACAGAAACTGCGCTGGTAATATACGCCCAACGTACGGAGAAACGGAGTTTTACAATCTCAAATCACCACGGGAATAATTCAGGCATTGAAACTATGAATGCGAAGGTGAACTTCAGAAATCACACTCCAGTTCAGACGTCAAGATCAGCTCTGATAGACAGAAATCTTTCCCAAGCAGGTGTTACACTAAATTAGAATAACACGTCTGCCTAGTGCTTGTATGATTTGGCGTCTTTTCTTATATATTCTCCGGCAAGACCGTGGAGAATCGTCTATGGACTAATCTAATATAAACTTGCGAGCTCACAACATTTTGGGTTAAAAAAAAAAGTGTAAACTCGTTAACTTGGATATTGGATTCGTGCAAGTACTAAGCAAATAAATTGATATACCGCGATTACTGTAAGCTGAATCTCCATTGTAAGATGTGCCACGTGTATAATGCTACTAAATCTTTGAAACAACAAAGCAGCTCAAATTTATGATGTACTTGTTCTAAATCAGTGGTTCTCAACTTTTTGTTTGTTTTGAGTGGGACTCTAAACCAGCGATCCATAAAAAAGATTAAAAGAAAGTCCCTGAAATTCGTCTTGCCTTGTCTTGTGCTATCTCCCTCTAACAGTGAGCTGGTGTTCTTTGCAGCCGATGCGGTGGAGGTGTTGAGGCACGGCATTGTACTGGCGTGGGAGCGGGTTATGGCAGCTACTTTTTCAGTCCCGGAGTACAACTAAAAAGCAGGGGGTGTGCAATGCTTCTTTAGCAGACTCCACCACCATGGGGACTATGGCGATACCTGCCTCGTTAGCCAGGCTATGGCTGTTATTGAGGACACCAACGGAGAGGTGGGACAGGGTCTTGGTCAGCTATTATTTGCTAACCCTGACGCTAGCACATCAGCTGTGGGTCTCTGATTGCCTCATCGGACAGTGTCTACCCCCCCCCCTCCCATTGTTTAAATGAAGAGAATTTAAAAGTTTCAGTTTGAAAACATAAAGTTGTAGAATTTCCCTAAAATCTTGTAATTTTTTTTCTCTTCTCGAGACTCTGACTCAAGACCTCGCGACTCTAGTTTAGGTCGCGACCTGAGATCTGGAAACGCTCTCCTAAATGCTCTGACTCTGGGGTCTTTGCGCCTCTGCTGAGTGGCGGAGTAATGGAGACAGATGGCGACAGTTATTCTTGTCTTTTCTCACGTTATTCTGCATACAGAAGTGGATGGAATGATGCTGTCATAGCGAGCTGCACCGTTCGCCAGTCCTGACTGATTCCAAATATCTACACCTCGTTCATAAGTTCCAGCTATTTCTAAGTGAATTCTTTATATATATATATATATATATATATATATATATATATATAATATATATATATATATATAAATCTTGATGCCCCCTACTTGTGACCTCTATTATACCATATGACCTTGTGTTACAGGCAAAGCCGAAAAATGACAGTTTTGTGGGGTAACATAATGTTCTCACGAAGCAATAATAGTTATTTGCATACAATCTGTATTTGCTGGAATTTTTGTCTTTGTTGGTTTTGCTTGACACCTGGCCCCACAATTTCTTCAGGGCTCCTATGTTTGTTCAGCCATAATGGCTACTAATCCATTACCCTCAAGTATGCAGACAGGTCAAGGGAAATAAAAAAAAATGAACACCCATACCGTATCCCGTACGTGCTTAGTTAGCATGATCCAGGGCCTCCCCCCACCCCCCCCCCCCCCCCCCTGCACTTTCACCTTTCGTTTATAGCTGTCTCAACAACCCCATATCAAGCTCCAATGTTAGAATAACGTTCACGTTTTTTTTTCCTTCACTAACCTTAACGTGTTCACGAACTGTATTAATAACACTCTCATCAAACATTGGAACACTGTGATTTGATATTTCATGCTTGAATGACTCCAGTTAATTCTGTGGATATCTAAATCAAAGATCCCTTCTTGTGGTTTGACAAGAAGTTAAGTAAACAGCAACACGTGTGGGAAGGCCGGTATCTTACCTACTGCTGAGATGCCAACCAGGTAGGCCAAGATCTGAACGGGAAGGCCACAGTGTTACCAGATAGCATTGCTTCATATGACCGTTAGTCTCGACAGGACTCTAAACGAACCATGCACTGCAATACGATAAGAGTTGTCATATTTATGCATATGGTCAGCATATAAAAAATATTACAGCCATTCTGCTCATTACAAAAAATGGGACCACCACCACCACCATCATCATCATCATCATCATCATCATCATTCTTCTTCTCCTTCAGCGGTCTTCTTTTAGATGCGAGTTCTTTGCAGCCGATGCGGTGGAGATGTTGAGAGCACAGCATCGTGTCGGCTAGGGAGCGGGTTTTGGCAGCTATTTTTTCAGTCCCTGAGGGAGACTCCACTATCATGGGGACTGTGGCGATCCCTACCCCGTTAGCCAGGCTAAGTCTGTTACTAGGGGTACCAACGGAGAGGTGGGACAGGGTTTTGGTCAGCTATGGTTCGCCAGTCCTGACTTTAGTCAGCTATGGTTCGCCAGTCCTGACTCTAGTCAGCTATGGTTAGCCAGTCCTGACTCTAGTCAGCTATGGTTCGCCAGTCCTGACTCTAGTCAGCTATGGTTAGCCAGTCCTGACTCTAGTCAGCTATGGTTAGTCAGTCCTGACTCTAGTCAGCTATGGTTAGCCAGTCCTGACTCTAGTCAGCTATGGTTAGTCAGTCCTGACTCTAGTCAGCTATGGTTAGCCAGTCCTGACTCTAGTCAGCTATGGTTAGCCAGTCCTGACTCTAGTCAGCTATGGTTAGCCAGTCCTGACTCTAGTCAGCTATGGTTAGCCAGTCTTGACTCTAGTCAGCTATGGTTAGTCAGTCCTGACTCTAGTCAGCTATGGTTCGCCAGTCCTGACTCTAGAATATCAGTTATGAGTCGCTGATAGCAAAAAACACTTTAAAAAAAACGTCTTTGCCCCTGGGGTATGTTTATTTCAGAGGTTATGGCGTTCGGTTATTGAATCAAACGTTTCGGGTTCAAGTCCCAGAGGTGACTTGAATTGTTTTTATTTGACTGATATTGCGGTCACCTTGATGATTCACGTCACATCGCAAAATCGTGTCTGTTGGTAAAACAACATCTGTGCTCATAGATTTGCTTCTTTCATCTGATAAGTGGTGATATCTGCAAGTGGAGGTACACGGGAACATATATTATGTACAGACTACACAGACCTTTATCTGGCGAAGAGACTCTGTAGACCTTTGCCTGGCTAAGAAATTACGTAGACTTTAGTCTGCCTAAGAGCCTACGTAGATTTTAGTCTGCCTCAGAGACTACGTAGGCTTTAGTCTGCCTAAGAGACTACGTATACTTGTGTCTGCTTAATCCTAAATTTATACGACGATTAAAAGCAGGAGTGTACAGATCTTTTCACCATTAAGAAAAAAAAACCCGAATAGATCATCATCATCAGGTGCCGTGCCGACTCGGGTTGGCTATTATGCTTCTCCAGAGTACACGATCTTTCATGCAGTCCATCAGCTCTCGCACCATCCCGTCAGACTGTCCAGTATCATTTCTCTTGGTCTTCCTCTTGATCTTCTTCCTTCTATTTTTCCTGTTGTTATAATATTTTCAATGCCCCCTCTTCTCATTGCATGTCCTATGTACATTGTCTCTCTTTTATCTTTTTGACAAGATTTTTTGTCTCTCTAGCTCTTCTCATACATTCTTCATTAGTTATTTTTGCTGTCCAGGGGATTCGCAACATTCTTATAATAAACCACATTTCTGCTGCTTCCAATGATTTTTGTCCAGATCTGCCTATTGTCCATGATTCACTTCCATATAACAAGATAGGTTCAGTATAGCATTTTAGGACTCGTTTTCTAACATTCATTGATAAGAATGTGTTGGATAATATGTTTCTCATTCTCTGAAATGCAGTCTTTGCTTGGCCTATTCTGTTGTGCATTTCCCATCTGAAGTTATTACTACTCCAAGGTATTTGAATTTCTGCATCTGCTTTAGAATAGTTCCGTTTAATTGTATACTGCATGCTGGTGGATTCTGTTTCTTAGATATAACCATAGTCTTTGTCTTTTTAATGTTCAAAGTAAGGCCTTTCTGTTCACTTTCTTTGGCGACTTTATCCAAGAGATTTTGCAGGTCTTGTTGGTTCTCAGCTATCAGTACTGTGTCGTCAGCATACCGAAGGTTGTTAATATTGTATCCTTCAAATTTTATGCCTGGTTTTGTGATGATCGTTCTTAGAATATTTTCGCTGTACAGAGAAAAACAAATATTCCACGCGAACTTCTACATGTCCTTATTGCTTACAGACAGCACACATATTTGTTAGCTTTAGTGACATTGTATGTAGTCATCTCCCTGTAGGGTACTTGCTTATCACCTCATACAGCAGCCTCAGTATGTTTTATACAAACCGCTGCACATTCACTTGCAAAAAAAAAATCCTCATTTAAATGCGGTGTAGTTTCGTATAAAACACTCGCTATATACGAAAGAAAATGAGGATTCCACTGAAATCACCGTATACTATAAAACACTCGCTATATACGAAAGAAAATGAGGATTCCACTGAAATCACCGTATACTATAAAACACTCGCTATATACGAAAGAAAATGAGGATTCCACTGAAATCACCGTATACTGACATGTAAATCGCAACATAACGTGGGCGAATAAAAAATAGTAGTACCGCAAATCAGGGGACGTAACCATTGATAATATTAAAAGACTCAGGGGCCAAGTCACAAAGCCTTTTCCAGTATAGTATTTTCAGTGGTTACGCCATTTGCATTTACTTTTTAAGACTTGCCTCCTGTTAATATAGTTTAGTTTTTTGTTGTTGTTGTGTGTACTTGATGATTAAATCAAAGAAAGAAGATACCAGCAGTATTAAGGAAGAATGAGCCAGCTGTTTATGTTGACCATATTAAGAAAGAATATGCTAGCTGTTTATGATGACTGTATTAGGAAAGAATATGCTAGCTGTTTATGGTGACTGTGTTAGGAAAGAATATGCTAGCTGTTTATGGTGACTGTATTAGGAAAGAATATGCTAGCTGTTTATGATGACTGTATTAGGAAAGAATATGCTAGCTGTTTATGGTGACTGTGTTAGGAAAGAATATTCTAGCTGTTTATGGTGACTGTATTAGGAAAGAATATGCTAGCTGTTTATGATGACTGTATTAGGAAAGAATATGCTAGCTGTTTATGATGACTGTATTAGGAAAGAATATGCTAGCTGTTTATGGTGACTGTATTAGAAAAGAATATGCCAGCTGTTTATGATGACTGTGATAAGAAAGAATATGCCAGCTGTCTGTGATGACTGTATTAAGCAAAAAAGACGCCAGCTGTTTACGATGACCGCATTAAGCAAAAAGACACCAGCTGTTTATGATGCCAGCTGTTTATGATGGCTGCATTAAGAAAGAATATGCCAGCTGTTTGTGGACGCGGCTGAAGATTATTTCGATGAGTAACTTATATCACGGCTGTTTCTATTATATGGTGGGCGCTGTCAAATGCAATAACACCAATGTTCTGTAAAGTCAGTTATCTTTGCATCTGTATATTTTGTCCTGTGCTTTGGCTGTTATTGCCTCCTGTAAAAATCTATCTCGTTTGCGTAAAGCTGCTCTCCATTTTATACAATAATGATAATCATGCCATTAAGAAAAATTACCACCAGTTATCTGTCCCTGGAGATTTATATCATTTCAGTTCTTGTCCAGTGAATATTGGCTACAGTTAGAAGAGCCAAGAAAATAGCTCTCTCTTACTCTTTCTCTCACACACATTCTCGCTCTCTATCTCAGTTTCTCACACATTTTCTCGCTTTCTCTGTCCTTCTCTCTCTCTCTCTCTCTCTCTCTCTCTCTCTCTCTTATAGACACACACTCTGTCTCTCATTCTCTCTATTTCTCTCATACGTTTCTCTTTATCTCGCTTTCACACTCTCACACAGACTGTCTCGCTCTGTGCCTCTTTCCCCACACAAACACACTCATTCACTCTCTCACTCTCTTACTTACACACATTCTTTCGCTCTACCAGTTTCTTTCAAACGCTCTCTCTCACTCACTCACACCATTTCACATATACACACACTCAATCTCATTGTTTCTCTCTCACTCAGTTTAACATGCACACACGCACACACACACACTCACTCCCGCTCTTACCTACACTGTCTCTTTCTTTCAGCCACTCTCTCACTTTCTGTCTCTCTTCCAAGCCCTCACGAATCATTAATGCTAGTAATCCACCAGTCTCCCCTCTCCCCCTTCTGTTCACCGCAGGCTCTCTTAGATCCTTTTCTTTGTCTTTCTATCTTTTCCTCTGTCTTATCCCTTACATCTCCTGTAAATACGGGACCTTAATCTGACGATTTTCCTCAACTCTCTCTACATGACCCAGCTATGGTCATCAGTTGACTTTAATAATGGTGGCGATTAGCGGTTCATTGCACGAACTATTTCTCTTTTGCTTCTTACACTCCCGTCTCCACTCTTTAATAAGACCAGAAAACTCTTCCTAAACTTCTGTTTTCAAATCTTTGTTTTTTTTGTTTTTTAAACTTACATTCTAAGCCACTCACGGCTACGGTCTTATGGTGATTTTATATAAGACTATCATGGCCTTTCGGAATATTACGTGTTCTAAAATAAGTGTCTCTAGTATGTCTTATTTTCTTTATGTATTCTGGCGTCTAATTTTCCAAGTTGCTTTGTTACATCTTGTTAAAAAATTATTCCCAGATTTCTGAGACTGTCTGTTCTGACTGATTTCTCAGAAGAAGAACTTCCAGAATCAGATTTTTAGACCGATGGTCGTTACAGCAGAGGTCTTTCAAAGGATAACTGTGAATAGAAACAACTGAAGAACTTTAGATGTGCGGCAGCTTTGAACTAACCTAGAACAAAGCGGCCACCCGCGGTTTTGACAGGAAAGATTTTAATATGTCCAGCTTATTTAAAAGCGCCCTGGGAGAAAAGATCTCGAATTTGTAGACGGGAGTCCTGGCTGAGCCACACACACACAGACATGCTCACCCACACACACACAGACACACACTCACACACAGGGAAAAACGAGCGCTGCTCAAATAAAGGCCAGTACCAAGTAAACAGAATTCCTGGTGGGTGACTGCGCGATGTGTTTAACTCGATTTCTGTCCCAAATGTTTGCGCATCAAACATGGGACAGTGTGTTTGGAGGGTAGAGTGAAAACAATAGAGGAAGAAATAAAAAAAAAGAATGGAGGACAGAAAAGTACAAAACACGCTAGAAGGATTAGTAAATAAACAGAAAGAAATAAGAATCAGAGAGATTTGTATGTCTTTATGGCCAAGAACTCTCTCTCTCTCTCTCTCTCTCTCACTCACTCATTTACACGCCTGGATTGCTGACCTGTAGCTGTTTAAGAACCCGTTTCAGTTCTTCTAAGAGCTCACAATGACAGATAACGCAACAAAAGCCTGACGAACGAGGTCACGACCGTTATAGAGTGAAGTGAGTAGTCTGCCACTATAACCTGATGAAAATGTGTCCCCCTTCTTCCTTTTGTGGACTATTCTGAACATGACAAAAGTCATGACCGTAGTTAACATCGTCATCTCTTGTGGGCGCTTCTGTATATAAGAAAGTCATGACTGGCAATCGTCTGTTTTGGATCAGTTACTGTACGCTGAAGAGACAATATTGAAGAGGAGATCGGAGCACATATGGATATGCCCAGAGTGCGTGGATGATAATCCTTCCTTCCTAACATTTTCTTGTCGCCATCATCATCATCATCACTGGACAGTGAAGCAAAACTTTTCGATACACATCTTGACGGTGTCTGTCTATTTATCCCAATTACATTGCCCAAGTGATTTTATAAGAAATAACGGACAATAACGAAAACTCCATTTTCGTAACATAATAGTAGTCAGTTTTCATACAGCTCGTATAAATTACAAAATTTCCAGTAAGATCGCATCTTACGACTTAGACAACGATCTGTGTGATTTGTTATGATGGAAACAGCGTATAACCTGGGGACGACGAAAAATATCCTGTGTCTGTGTGATTTATTGTGAAACAAGAGACCGTGCGATCTGTCTTTAACGCTTGACTGTACTATATGGGCGCTTATGTAGTGCATTTGCTTCTTATGTCAGAGGTGGTTGTTCGAACCAGAGACGCCCCAGTCATCCATTTGTAGAAATGTGGTATCTGGCTAATTTTGGAGCTGAGGAGAGGAAAATTCACATCACTCCCCCGCCCCCCGTCCCCACGAGTGTGGCGACATGTCTACAGAAATCTGGACACTATTTCACCTAAATGATTCAGTGACCTGTAACAGAGTTGCCGTTACCTTTACTTTACCATCCCGTATATTTCATCGTGTCTGCAAGTTGTGCATGTTTTCGCCGTGATATTCCCAAATCTTCATTATCAGCGTCTCCCACGCCCCCCTTTTTTTCCCTTTTACCTAGTTTCTAAGGACTGTAATAGCCTGAGGTGGGGTGAGGGATACGCTTTTGTTAAATGTCTCCAAGGAGTGCGTCTCAAATAGCCTCTGACAGTCCAAGTCCAGCTCCTGACCTTCTCGTGGCGGAACTGTTCAAACTGACAGAATAAGGGGCGAAGGCGAATATCTAGCGCCTGAAAATCGGACGCTTTCGGGTAAATGAGACTCGTTAACCTTTGTTGGTAGCTCATCTAGGAGAAGAAAAGCTCCTGCCCGCTGTTGGCAAGATTCTTCAGCTACCATGCGTGAGGTGAAACTCCTCCCGGCCAATGAAGAAAAATGCGATTAGGTTTGCCGCGAGGCGCCGCCGTGGAAAAGGTGATGAAAAGGATTAACTGAAGTAGTCAGTAGTCTCGCGGTCAGGGCTACTCATATCAAGGCACTTCTGCTCCAGAGGCCGGCCACGTCCTTTATACACCCATACTGGCTCAAATGCCTAAACCGGCTTAACCCAGGGGTTAAACTAAGACTCTGCTGACGAGATTCTTCGGCTGCCGCGCTTGGGGTGAAATTCCTCCCGGCCAATAAAGAATAATGCGATTAGGGTTGCCGCGCGGCGCCGCTGTGAAAAAAGTGATGGAAAGGATTAAGTGAAGTTTAATCGGTATGGCCAGTAGACTCTTGAGTACACCACGGCACCTCTGCTCTATAGGCCGGCCAGTCCTCTATACACCCATACTGGGGCAATATGCCTAAACCGGCTTAACCCAGGGATAAAACTTGATGGTTGCGTATATCACGGTACCTCCGCTCTAGGGGCCGGTCACGTTACATATACACCAATACTGGGATAATACGCCTAAACCGGCTTAACCCAGGGTTGAAACTCACTAGTGGCGAGGATTCGTCCTCCTGGACAAAAGCTCCGTCCTGGCCATCACCAGGAAGGGTAGCGGCCACAGCCACAAAATGCTGAATTCGGAGACACTGGACCAGTGCAGTCTAGATAGGCAACCACTTCTCACCCGACGGGGATATATTCATATACAAATCACGTTGAGGTTTTCCGGTGAGAAAGTCCATCTCTGGTCTGGTCTGGTCGGGCAACCGCCTCTCACCCGGCGGGGATATACTAATATCCAAAACACGTCGAAGTTTTCCGGCGAGAAAGTCCAGCTCTAGACTAAACTGGTGCAACGAAAATCACAGTGTCACGCAATGCCGCTTCTATGACCCACCAAGAATATAGGCTCAAGCCCCGCGATGCCTCCATCCTAAATTAGACTAGCGCGAGAACCACAGGAGTAAATTCAGTAGGATCACGCGGCGATCTTGGTGATAGAAGCGAATGAAGAAGAAGAAGAAGACCTTAGACCACAATTGTTAAGTGAAAAGTTACCCCCGTGAAAAAAAGATGTTTATAGATATTGAAATTCAACAAAAATGAACAGATACTATTTCAGTGCCATTAATTTCAGTGCCATAAATTTGCTACCAGTCACCAAAAATTATGTAAATATGGCACTTTACAAGTATAATAATCCAACATTTATCGTAATATCTTTTCGCGACCATACCTCAGTCCTTTGACGACCCAAATTTTGTCGCGACATGTGGTTGGGAACTATTGCCTAAAAGAGTTCAGTGCATTGTCTTAAATGTGTGGTAAACATATGTAGTAGTAGCTAGCACGTACAGCACGAAAATGATTGTGATATACATGAACAGAATAAGGGATGACAAGAAACAGATACTCGAACAATATCGAACTAGTTTGTCGATAATAAGGAGGTAAATCAGAGTATACAAATTTGGTAGGCCGAAAGATGCTACAGAAAATGGTGCTTGTACCTTTTGGGTGCGGAAACTCGTCAGGTAGCCTTTGTATGTTGATAGAAGACACCTTCGGCGTTTGCGAAAACTGCGCAGGTAGTGAATATAGTTGCGGAAACCGGGCTAGACAGCGAATAACCTGCGGAAAACGGGGTATGTAACGAATATCGTGTGTAAATCGAGTAAATATAATACGGAAATCGAGGGAAATACTAAATGTAGAGTGAAAACCGAGGTAGATAGTTAATATAGTACAAAAATCTGGGTGGGCATCAAACAGTGCAGTAATCAGAGTGGGTCAATAATGCCTAAGGGGAAGAGCAAGGAGGGAAAGAGTGGACTAGCACTATGGAAAACGGGATAGTCGGCTGAGATACTGCATAAAACGAGGACGGCAATATGAACTGATTCTGAAAATGGCGTAAGTAATAGAGAAAGCACAGAGACTGAACGAACTGGGATGTCAAGAAATTTATCAAACGTTTGTTTGTAGACTGTAGACGACAGGGCAGGCTAAAATCATTAACAAAGCAGAGGAAAAAGATAATATTGGATGTCACTTGTAGCTGTGTCTGCACTCTCCCACCATTGATTTTGGTTCTCTCCTGACATTGCTTCGAATGTCGCGCAAACAAGAGATAAATTTCATAAATCATGAAATATTACAGAGTACGTTTTGTGTACTGGTATGGCGCCTGAAAACGCCTCAGTCAGACAATATGTAACTCTGTCTGTCTGGTGGGATGGTATTTTGGAATATAAATCTCAAGTCTAGAGATTAGTAGATGTGGTAGAAATAAATCCAAGAGGAATATAGAAGATAGATCCCGCTTCTGAGACCCACCAAGAATACAGGCTCAAGCCGTGCGATACTCTGAACCTCCTGTGGTCCTCTCGGGGATCTAATGTGGTCCATTGGGGACCACACGGGGGACCACGGGACCTATGGAGGACCACAGGTTATTCAGTAGGATCTCAGGGCGGTCTTGGTGGTAGAAGCGATCAAAGAAGAAGAAGATAGAAGATAGATCAAGAGAGAGTAACTTATCCATCCATCCATCCATCCATCCATCCATCCATCTCTAATGTGGAAAGAAAAACTCGATATTATTTATATATATAAATTCTGGTACTCATTTCAGACAAGCCACCCCCCCCCCCCAACCACTACCTGTACATGACAGGTAACAAAGGTGTCCATATATGAGACAAGTAAGAAAAGTATCCCCTGCTGAGACGGGTAACAAAAAAATCACCACCATTTTCAGCGACGCATTAACTTCAGATTTGCACCTCTCCAAAAGAATCTTGCACAGAATCCACTCTAAAAGTAGGGCAAGGAACTCGAGGGTTAAAAATATAACAGCGTTCCTGTAAAACTTGGAGGATGCTCTAAATTCTGAACCATCCTTGTTTCAGGCCACAGACATTCTTAGCCTTCTGTGTCAGCACTGGCTTTGGTTCCAGTCACAGCTGTAGCGGAAACAGCAGTGGTATCACAAAAGTAAAGGGTAGCCGTTCTCAAACTTTTAATATACATGGGCCTTTTTTCAAGCTACGACACAAATAATTATAGTCCGCCATCTTATGTGTAATATTGCAATGCTATAAATGTTTTTAATAAATAAAAAAATGGCAAGTACTGTAATAGCAAAATCTAACACGTAGTCGTAAGCCATATGACGATGATGCCGTAGATCACTAATGGTCCACGGGCCATGGGTTGGGAAGAATTGGTATAGGGAACTATAGCTGTGTGGGAACTGGTGTTGTGTAGGAACTGGTGTTGTGTGAGAACTAGTTCTGAATAACTGGTGTTATTTTGGAACTAGCGATGTGTAGAACCTGCTTGAAACTGAAGTCTTCTGGTTAATAAATTGTTGCTTACAATAAATGGAGACTTAGAGTGTGTACAGTACAATAAATGGAGATGTATAATGCATATAACAAATGGAAGTTTAGAGAACTTACAATAAACGGAGAGATTTTGAGTGAAGAAACAATTCCAGCGTGTAGCACGGGCAGCATGAACCATAATGTTGTTATTTTAAAGACAAAAATATTTCCCTCGCCTTTTGACTTCAGCGCCATAATATGAGTCGCTACTGAAAGGTTACTTCCTGCCGCGATGAAACTGTCTTTCTAAAGTTTTTTTTTTTCTTTTTCTTTCGCCTACAGACCACAGGAATGTGCCATTTCCTGGCGCCATGTTGCTTCCCTTCTTCTTCGCCACTTGTTTCATGAAACTGGAGACCTTGACCCAAGGGATTGAGCTGAAAAAATGAACGCTTAAAAAAAGAGAGATATGAATGCACCTGAATACGCTCAGACGCAGTTATGTCAGATTACGCTTTTTTTTTTTTTAACATTCTTTTTCCAACAGAATATAAAGCAGGAGAACTATGTGGTGTCAGGAAAACTAGAAACTGAATACAGAATCTCGCGCCATCTGCAGTATCAAAGGGATAAATAGTCGATTATATAACAATGTATTCGATTTACACGATGGCATGTAAAATGTATATAGTGCTGGGCATGATATATTATGAACAGAGAAGAGGTACTCGGCCGTGGTTTATGAAAAGGTCGTATTTGATCTCATAATCAGGAAAATGAAAGGGTAAAGTATGTTTTGCGATGAAATGTCTCGTTGATTATAAACAGCACAAAGCAACGGATTTAATGGAATTCGCAAATCTTCGGGGGGGGGGGGAATTAATTACGAAAATTTAAGAGGGAAAGTAGTCATAAGTGTGTATATATATATATATATATATATATACAGCATATACACATATATATGCAATATATATATATACAGTATATACACGTATATATATGCAGTATATATATATATTCCTTAAGAAATGCGTATTTCGTTTGGTCTTTTATCAATCTCTGTTACCTTATCTGTTTTCCTTTCCCGTTCACCTTTCTTTCTTCATTTCCCCTCCCATTTCTTTTCCGCTATCAGTTTTCACTTTCCCTTTCATTTATCTATTTTCACCTTTTTCCTCACGCGTCTGTTATCACCTCAACTTTCACGTGTCTGTTTTTTTTTAAAATTAATTATCTATATCTTTTCTCTCTCTCACTCTCATTTGTCTGTTCTCATTTTACCTTCTCATCTGTCTACATTCGTGTTCTTTCTCATCTGTTGTCATTTTACCCTTTCAGCTGTCTTCTATATACTCTCTCTCTCTCTCTCTCTCTCTCGCTCTCTCATCTGTCTGTTCTCACTTTTCATCTGTCAGTTTTCACTTCCCCATTCTCTTCACTTTCCCCCTTACCTGTCTCTTTTCTAATTTTCCATGTCAGCAATATATATGTATGTGTGTGTGTGTGTTTACCACACTTGTACATGGAGGAGGATGTTATCTTCAAGCATTACTAACATAAATTAATCCAACTTAACGAAGGCCCAGAAGGGAGGCTGTCCTGTCGCAGAGTGGACAGCGAGATAGAAGGTCAGTATGTCCTCTGGAATGATGTATCTAATGTATACGTCTGGAATAACAACTGGTTCCTAGTTAGCTTTTCATTGATTCTGTATAAATCTTGGGTTTCATGGTTCCTTATGATCGTAACATATTGACGTCATGGAGCGCGCAGTTAGACGTCATCTTTTACCAAACATTTTATCCGACTTGTCCATTGTGAAGTCAGCCATCAGAGGGTAGGGATCTGTAGGGTCCTCATATGGATGGAGCTTATGAAGAAGCTTACGAGAGTCTTTTGTGGCCAACTCCCCGTCATACTAAATGCCGATCGTCACCACTAGAGCCTCAGCAACCTATATCTGCCCTTCAGTAGATAATCTAGGTAACTCGTCCTTTAGAGACTATGTTTCGTCATCTGGTATTATCCTCTTCTCTCCAAAGTGTGACACAGTTTCCTAGTCGGTACCAGTTCCATTATTTAATTATGTGATCGATTGGTTCTTACTCAGCTTTTGCCCAGCATGCCTTTTAAATGTTTAATCTCTGTCCGTTCCCTGCAGTTGTCAATTAATCTCCCTTTTGTTTTTGTTTTTTTTTAGTTTCCGGAAGCTGAACGTGGTTTTGGATGAGCCCATGGGCAAACAAATATTAGTAGATTCACCCATGACAAGAACGACCAAGCAAAACCATGCTTGGCTGCTTCTTACAAATAGCCTACAGCTATCTTCCAGTATTGTCCCCAGAGACAGAAAAAGCAATCGCTTTTAACTCTTGAATCAAGGAGGAGATATCTTGAATTATTAACCACTTTCTACCATCACGCCAGCGCTTAAAAGAATACATCACATCATTTACGATAGTCGCGTGATCTAGTCAGTCTTACAGGAGTTAAAATAAAATTTAAAAAAAATCAGTGTCTTCAAAGTCATTGCATGTTAATGTAGCTAATTTTTTTTAAAACAGAATTCCAAGCTTGAGACTAGTTATCATTTAGATTACATGTCTGCCATTATACAAAAGCTGATTCTGAATACTAAGATATTAGTGCGCAGTTTGAATTATACGGAATTAAGGAATGTATATCCACAAGATTATAGCACAGATTCGGAACTTTGTGAGAAGAAACGGTAACGCCATCCACCAGTGAAGCACAGCGCACAGTGCCATCTTTTGGGCAGCAAGGATAGAGAGAGCGAAACGTCAACACAGCTTCTCAGATCGTCAGAGAAATGCATTTCGAGCTTTCTTATTCTTATCTATGGGTGTCTGAGTGGCGAATTGGTTAGTGCACTGGTCTCTCATGGCGAAGGTGGGGGTTCGAATCCGGCCGGAGGCACCCCAGTCACCCAGCTGTAGAAATGGATACCCGACTTCTTCTGAAGTTGGGGAAGGAAAAGGCGGCCAGGCGTGATACTGACCATACCACCCTCTAATGTGCTGACAGGTCAAGGAAAAATGGGCACTAACACCATGTCCTTATGTGCCTGTAAGGCATGACAGGGTTACCTTTACTTTTACCTTTTTATTCTTATCTCTAGCCCGATCCTATACCAAAAGAACTGATATATGTGTGTGTGTGTGAGAGAGAGAGATAGAGAGAGAGATAGATAGAGAGAGATAGATATATAGAGAGAGAGATAGAGAGAGATATATATAGAGAGAGATAGAGAGATATATATATATAGAGAGAGAGATAGAGAGAGAGATAGATAGATAGATAGATAGAGAGAGAGAGATCCACAACGTGCTCTAGCGTGTCTAGCTGTGCCCTACAGAATTCTGAGCTTCCAAAAAATGAGTACGCCAGTACATATGTAAGTTACTTTTTTTTTTTTAATACACGGGTTTCCTGGATCACTGGACGCGGTGCAGATCGCTGGTGGAGCATCGTCCCATCTTCTTGCATACCTCCGAGACATGGAGAGGAAGCCAATGACAGCCTGTTATCATTGTTATCACTCGTCGTCCTCACTGAATAGCGCTGGACGTCCCGGCATTGAATAACAGGATTGATCTCCACACTGTCAACGCCCTTCAGTTGTCCGAAATGATTTGAAAACGGTGATTATGTGCCGCGCCAGTTATCCTTGACGATAATACTCGTACTTCTCCATCTTATGCGATCCTTGGCGTTTTCGATTAGCTCAGATGCTTTTGTTTTTCCCTGCCGGTTAGTTAGTCCACTAGTTAGTATTTTTCCCTTGGCCTTCCTCTCCTATTTCCCCCCCCCCCCTTGAATTTCCCAGTGATTACCATATGACAGTATATGGTCAAGGGTATCTAACCCTTGAGATAACTCTAAATTACTGTGCTAGAGTTAGGCCCATGCTTGTTTTCTCTGTCAGAGTTCGTGATTTTCAAGTCATTCGTTGCACGTGGAAAGTAAGTTCTGGACCTGAGCAGAAAGTTTCAGCTCAGATAGGAGAATGGTTTTGACTGTTGAGTGAGAAGGTAGTGTAGTCCGGTCTGTGTTGAGAAATGTAGTCATGTTAAGTATGTGATAGTTTTTAGCTAGCTTGAACTCTCATGGCGATATCTTAGTAACTTGGCTAGATAGCAGCGGGGAATTATTTGTGTTGGAGTGTGCATGTTATTGAGAAATCATTTCCATATATTTTCGTCGTCGTCGTCATCATCATCATCATCAGCACATCCTCATCGGCAATAAATCGGATGTGAGTGCCAAGGTCTTGTGAGTGCAATCATGATAGATATATCCAATGTGCCAGTATGTGATCGTCTTGGGTGACTTTGCAAAGCGTATATACTGCAGGGAATGTTTCGTTGTCTTCCGTCTGTACATCTGTAATTGTAGTCAGCACAATAGACAACCACCAGCATACAAGCAGAAGCAATACAATATAAGTCAGCTAGAAGATTACACCATTCATTTATTTATTGTGCTCTGGTATAAAACTAAAACTCCTTCAGTCAGGTTCTCCAACTTCTAATGTGGGGAGGACCCTACCCTTCCACCAGGTGGTGGAATATGGAACGGCCTCTTGATATAGAGGTCAGCTGTGGATATCTGAATAAGCATCAGCAGACATTACGGGTCAGTCTCTTTAGAAAAACCGAGCGGAAGGCGAAGGGAACCATCGCTCGTACCATCATTCACTTATCAAACTATGCTTCACAATCTGAATGAAAATATAGTGTTAGAAATAATCTTGTTGGCAGAAATGCAGATGAAGCCACTGACAGCAATTATTGTGGAAAGACGATGGCGATGGTTGGGACATGTGCTTCGAATGATTGACAACTCACTACCAAAAAAAAAAGCACTAAGATGGACAGCACGTGGGAACAGAAGTAAGGGTAGACCAAAAGAGACACGGAGAAGAACAACAGAAAGGATGTTGAGCAATAGAGGGCTCACATGTGCAAGAGCAGAAAAAAAGGCAAAGGACAGGCATTTGTGGAAAACCCTTGCGGAAGCCCCATGTGCCCTGGACAGTTAAGGTTCAGAGAGAGAGAGAAATAATCAGAAAACAACTTACAGTGATATCTTTCAGATGGAGAAATATTCAAGCCAACACTCCGTGTCATTTTATTTTTCCTTCCTAAACTAATTAATATGGTGTAGCCCGGAAGGATTAAGTCCACGCAGAACATTCTCGGGCCTCGCAAGATGGCAACTGTGTCTAGACAAGGCGTTTACACAAGCAGAAATGTGTACCCAGACCACCCTGGAGGTCGTTGATATTGTCCGTCGGCCCTTTTTTAGTTTCCTTGTTAGGACTTTTTTTTCTTCTTCATCTTTTCTCTTGGCTGCCCCAGGATCGATCGTAACACAAATAACCACCAGACAAAGCCAGTTAAATTCTCTTCTGACCAGAATCGGTTATCTTGATGAAAGGAAGTTATTTCGGTTTTTTTTTCATTCATTCTTTTTTTTTTAAAGGAGAGCATTTTCACCAGGTTTGGATTTAAAAAAAATCATTTAAACCTTTTATTTGTGTTGTTATTGTTGTTGTTCGTGAGAGTGATAATGGCGCTTTGATGGATGTAGCAGTTTTAAAGGGCCAAAACTCTCCACGATTGATGTAACTCAGAAGTTACCATCAAAGGTAGAGGAAACGTACCAGTTGACTTTCTTCAAATGCCGCTGAGGTAGGGGATCAATATCCGTTATTTTATTGATGGTAAACCTTGCCTAGCAGTCTGACAACTCACTGAGGTGGAGATCAACATCCGTTATTTCAGTGGTGGTAAACCTTGCCTAGCAGTCTGGCAACTCACTGAGGTAGAGATCAACATCATTTCCATTGTGGATACATTTTGTCTGGAAGTCTAGCAACTCACGAAAAGAAGGATCACCATCATTCCCACTGGTGGTGGATCTTGTTGAGCAGTCTTCTTGCCGGGTCGGCACTTCGATGTCTGATATTTTCAGATATTCACCACCTCTCCAACTGCAAAGGCCGCACTGTTAGCAGTTATATAAAGATGTGAAAGTAACATTGCACTAATTGTTTTGATCGAATGAATTATTCTTGAAGTTGGTTTGCTAATTATAGTACAGTATATCTGAATATCAAGCCACTGACAGCAATTATTGAGGAAAGACGCTGGCGATGGTTGGGACATGTGCTACGAATGACTGACGGCTCATTACCAAAATAGCACTAAGATGGACACCACAGAGAAACAGACGTAAGGGTAGACCAAAGGAGATTTGGAGAAGAACAACAGAGAGGATGTTGAGCAATAGGGGGCTCACCTGGGCAAGAGCAGAAAAAAAGGCAAAGGACAGGCATTTGTGGAAAAGCCTTGCCCTGGGCACTTAAAGTTCAGAGCAAGACAGAGACACAAACAGGCAGGCAGACTCTCATAAATCCAAACCTGTCCTCAGGAAAAGATCATAGGGGGAGCACGCAAAAAAATATTACTGCCAGCAATGGGATTCTTGAAGGCAACCAATCTGCTTGTCCAGATGGCTGAGCTTATGAAATTGAACGGAGAAGAAGAAGGTATCTGATACTTCAGCGTGTGTCAATGCTTGAGACCCTATCCGCTGGCAGTGCCCTTGGGGGGTTTGAAAGCGTGTTAACTTGTATTGATACATTTAAAAAAAAATAAATCTCGGAAGTGAAACACCGAGATATCGTCCAACTGGTCACTGATGTTCTGTTATATGAGTAAAACTTATCTTGTTACTGTAAGTAAAGTTTGTTTTGTAATTATAAGTAAAGTTTGTCTTGTTACAGTAAGTGAAGTTTGTCTTATTACACAGTTATTTCTCTTTCTAAAAGTGAAGTTTTTCTTTCTGCGCTAAATGAAGTTTTTTCTTGCTACTGTAAGTAAAGTCGGCCATGTTACTGCAAGTAAAGTTTGTCTCGTTGTTACAATTACATTTTTGTTGTACAAGTAAAGTTTGCCTGGTTGCTGATAGATAAACGTGTCTTGTCACTATGATTAAGGCTTATCATGCTAACAGAAGAAAATCCTGCTTTATTATTGAAGATAAATCGTATCTTTTCACCCAAAGTAAAGTTCATCCTGCTACTATAAATAAAGTTTCCTTTGCTACTGTAAACAGAGTCTGCCTCGTTACTACAATAAAGGTTTTTTTTTGTTGTTGTTATAAATAAAGTTTGTCTTGCTACTAAAAGTAAATTTGTCTTGTTACATAAAGTTACTTCTCTTACTACAGCTTCTTACTATGAGTAAAGTCTGTCGTGCGGAAGTCTGTCGTATAATTTTACTATAAGTCTGTCGTGCAGCTTTACTATAAGTAAAGATTGTCTTGTTGTTACAATTAAAATTGTTCTTCTGCAAGTAAAGTTTGCCTTGCTGGTGAAAGTTAAACTCGTTTTGTCACCGTAGCTAGAGCTTGCAACGTTAACAGAGGCAATCTTGCTTTATTACTGCAGAAAAATCTTGCCTTTTCCCTAAAATTTGCTTTGTTTCTACAAGCAAATACTTGCCCTGTTGCTGTAAGTAACCCTTGTCTTGTTACTGCAAGTTTACCCTCTTACTACAAGTAAAGTTTACCTTGTAATTACAAGTACATCATGTCTTTTTTACTGCAAGTAAAGTTTATGCATTCCATATTTGACACACGTTGTCTGGTTTTAAACAGCGCCTCTAAAAGCAAGGAAAATTAAACAAAGAAGGGGGGAAAACTATTTATTTTCAACAGAAGATTGCGGAACTTGCCTCCCTAACAGCTCTTCTGTATGCCTCCCGGTTGTAAGCAAGATGCCCCGCTGCTGATTCGTCCATTCGCAGATCATCAACGGTTTCTTGCAGCAATCTTCGCCTTGGTCTTCCTCTCTTTCTTTTTCCCGTTATGTACCATAACAAGACGGTCCTTTCTAAATTCTCATGACGTTTAATCAACTGAAGGTAACGGACATAACAATTTTCGGCTTTACTAAATGCAGTGCCTTACTAAATATAGGCTAGATGCGTCATGCTGTGCGACCCCATTTAAATGGGGATAACGTATGTCAGACGGTGAGATATCGCCAATTTGCATGACATTCTCAGCTTCTGTTCCAAGTTGATTGTTATTATAATTTTTCCCCCACTCTCTTCATTGCCTCTATTCTCATGTAATCACAAACCAAGTCTTGTTCTTTATGTAGATACTGGATGTAACCCTGTTTCACAATGACGGGAGAAGAAAGATATGTGTCTCATGAATATCTGTACATTTGGCCAGATATCTCTTATCTTGGAAGTATAACTGAAGAAAGTTAGAGATTAAATAAATATGTTAACGAACAGACGTCCATCAATTCAAATTCTTAGATAACGCGCAGACAAAAGAATCTGATTTTCTGTTCAGACTTGGTAACTAAAAATAACATAACAGAAGCATTAAGAAAATAAAGAAGAGCAATAAGGGTAGATGACACTGCGTCCATTTAAATAAAAATAATATAAATAACAAAAACAGAAGACAAAAAAACGAAAAGTTATCTAAAAATAACAGAACATTTACAAGTCCTTGAATATTGAAAGAAAAAGTAATACCCACATGATAAACTTCTCATCAAGTAGTTAACTGTTATTTAAGTTTCTATGGGGTAACTGCGATTAAACTGTGGAAATAAATAGAACGACAAATAAAAATAGAATAAATTTATTTGATAACGAAATACACAGTAGAATGCTTATTCTCTGCAGTTTTCTTGAATAATTTACTATTAATACGTATAAGATAACGAGGAAGTGAGAAATTCGTTCAGAGTTAAGATTTACTGATGTAGTTAAATGATTCTATGGAAGTCACTACAACAGTGAAAGTCTGCGTGAGGAAAATATGTAGAATTTGCATTAATCGCTCATAGACTGTTAATTGCTGCTGCAGTAGCATAAAGTAGGATATGAAATTATCAGATTCTCTGACCGGTGTATTAAATATGAAACACCATATCACACGGTACAGTGACCCAAGGCTGACACGCTACTGTCAAGGTAGGCGAATCATAGCCAATCAAAACCTTGTCCTACCTCCTCTTTGGTATCCTCCAGTGACGGACCTAGCCTGACAAATGGGGCAGGAATCACCATAGTCCCCATGGCAATGGGATCTTCTAAAGATATTTTGTATACCCTTTTTTTCAGCCTCACTCAGGTACTGCAAAAATAGCTGCATTAACTCGGTCTTTATTCGAAACGATGCTCAACATCTTCACCGCATCGGCTGCAAAGAACACCAGTTCGCAGTTCCAAAGAGAAAGAAGAAGAAGAAGAAGAAGAAGAAGAACAAGAATCAACAAGAAATACATATATTGCTGCTTGTCGAAATAAACATAAGAACACGCAGTCTTTGTTTTACTGAACCCGTGTAAGATAATCCTTCAGGTTATGTGAGATAATCCTTCAGGCTATGTGAGATAATCCTTCAAGTTGTGTGAGATAATCCTTCAAGTTGTGTAAGATAATCCTTCAGGTTGTGTGAGATAATCCTTCAAGTTGTGTAAGATAATCCTTCAGGTTGTGTGAGATAATCCTTCAGACTGTGTATTGTGGCAGGTTCTTTCGCCGAGCGCCAATAGTAATGTAACCCGACCGCAAGAAAGCAGAAACTACTTTTGCCTGGTAGTGTTGCATCCACAGCTCCTTGGTAATGACGTGGAAATTGATCTGGATTAAGAATCGTGGGGCAGAATCTCAGAATAGTCCCTGCCATCCAGTGTTGATGAAACTGCCAACAAATGGCCAAATGGCGCCGCATCAGTGACCTCTCGTCATAGCGTAACCTCGAATTCATTGGTCTGGTCCATCGATCGGGTTGTCCTGACTCTCTAGTCAGCAGTAGAGGTTGGCAGGACTGACTGAATGCCTTAGCTGTTCACAGAAAAGGGAAATTTGTTTTCATTAGTGAATGCGCAGGTTGTGGTGAGGAGGCTACATAAATCACAAGGAGACGGGAGAATGGCTGCTGAAGAACATTGCTGGCTATTTATCTTACAGCCGACTGCCTGTTTATTCATCTGTGCCCAAGTTTGTTCAGCCATTTCTAATACTTTCTTACTAGCGATCTAGCGGTTCACCTTTGGAAACTAAACCCGGAAGAGAGTTTTGTTCGAAGTTATGTCTTAAAAGTGTAGCGACTGAAAGATGAAAGCAGAAGCGAGTATTTGTTTCGGATATTTTCAGACCCGTCTTGTTTACTGCTTCAAGATTAAAACAGCTGAAAGAATATGGATGACCAAGGCACTAACGAATCTTTATAGACTGAAGCTAGCGGGCTCTATATTCGCTATTGTCACATTTCTGTTGTCGATTAGGACACCTATGAGGCTTGCAGATTTGGTGCACATGTTCTAAGATCCTCCTTCCAAGGAGGTGAATGGAGCACAACGATTAAAATCCTAAAGCATGCTAATATTTGTGAAATATAAGTGAAGTCCACTGTATCTTCAGATCTTTCACCGAGAAGATCTATAAAACTGACAGTAATGGGAAACTGTTTATTGCTGTTATACATTTTCGCATATCACATCCCTCCATTCTTTGTTAAACAGTATCATTCCAATCCTTGCTTTCACGATAGTGGCCTTTAGAATTCTCCGCTAGAAAAATGCATTACTTTGTGATATTCCCACCCCCTCCCCCTCTAACTACTTTCGGATTTCAACACTGCATTAGTTATCCTTTTATTCCAAAGATTCTGCAATGTATCTTCGATGTACATATATTCTGTCATCAGGTCACGCGCATTTCTCTTTACACGCACGTCTTAGTGCTTCGTTTCTCTTTCTTCTGTTTCCTTGTTGATTGTGGCCTGTGTTGATGGCGGAGAATGTGAGATTCCTTATGTGCTGATTTTAACGGATGCAATAAGACAATACATACTGGAATAAGTGGCATGCATGATAGTGGGGTCCGCGATGGTTAATTAAAAAAAAGAGAGAAGAAGAAATAAAAGTTACCTAAAAATATGATACTGAGCGTAAGTACCAGAGAAAGCATAACACAACTTACCAGAAATAAGTATACACTAAGAAGTGGAGATCTAAGATGTCACACCAGAACCAACTGCTTTAACCACTTGTGTACGAAGTTTAAGTCTGGGAATTCTCCACTTAGTAGATGCTAAGGCATCCAGGGCTACGTGTTACATCCAAATACCACGTAGTACAACCACGTGGTCTTTTGTTGTATCACGTGGTCTGGTCTTTGGATTTAACACGTAGCCCCTGGATGCCTTAGCAAAGATAACGTGTTACAACCAAGGACCACGTGTTACAACCAAGGATCACGTGTTACATCCAAGGATCACGTGTTATATCCAAGGACGACATGTCACATCCAAGAACTGCGTGCTGCATCCAGAGACTACGTGCTACATCCAAAAGCTACGTGCTACATCCAAAGGCTACGTGCTACATCCAAAGACTACGTGTTATATCCAAGGACTACATGTAACATCCAAGAACATCCAACTACATTAAAGTTACTGATCACTAGTATATATGCAGCATTGCAATACCATAAACCCTTAATTGTCTTCTTAACAGATTACACATAATATCAAACTGATAACTCAGCCATCTATAGTGTCCATTGAACCACAGGTTTAGAATCACTGTTCTAAGGCATCTCAAATAGGAAAATGTATAAACTAGGGAAAAAAGTAGGAGCATCTTTATTACTTAACGATTACAAAGTTATGACGTTTCGGCGTGAGCCTTAATCATATAAAAACATACAGGACGAAAAAACAGAGCGATGAGATAAAGTATAGATTAACATGAATGCTATAAAAAAATAATAATGGCTGTAACTGTAAGAAGATGTGGCTTGTCCGACGCTGTGTGTCAGAAATGACCATTGTAGGACGTAGAGACTGTTTAAATGGAGACCTGTGATGTGTTGTCGGTGGGTTGTAACGGGGTGGTGGGTGGGGAAACCGTGGAGGGGAGAGAGAGTGGTACATTGTTAACCCAGCCAAGAGAAGGTGAAATAATTAGTTAGGGTAGAGGGGTTGTAGTGTGATGCTGTGAGGAGGTTCTGAACTATGTGTAACAAGTGAGAAGGGGGTGGAGCTTAGTAGAGAGGGATTATAACTGTTGAAGAGGAGACCGTTAGGTGTAGCTGAATAGCGAGTTTAACCCGTGTGGTTCCAGCGTCCCATAATCCTGAATGTAGCTATTCTCAAGCGCTAGGCGGCCTGTGTCATATGCGTGAGATCGTTTGATGGCTGTTACCAGAAAATCAGATCTACCTTTGTGGTTAGGCCCATTGAAATGATTTGGGACTGGTTTCGAAGCACGCTGGGTGATGTCGTACAGATTTTTCTGCATGCGGTCCCCTAATCTGAGGCCATTCTCACCAATATACTTTATCTTGCATCTTTTGCATACGACGACATATCACATTACGTGACTCGCATGTGAATCCTTCATGAAGAGTGAGGGTAGTTTTGGAAAAGATGGTCGTTTTCGTTTCCCAGACTACCGGGCAGTTAACGCAGCGGGGGCGGTTATATTTTCTGGTACCAACATATGTAAGGCTCCGCTTCAAGTGGCTGTAGACGAGGATGTCCTTAAGGTTTGGCTCACGTTTGTATGCCAACAGGGCTGGATCAGAGAAAATGTCGCGAGTGTCGGGGTCGAGCTGGATTAGTGGCAGATGACGGTAATGAATTTTCTTAACCATCTGATCGTGCGGGTGGGAAGACAGAACTAACTTAACTCTGTCCGATGGAGTAACAGGCTTTTTTTTTGTGAATCCTTCTTTGCGGCTCACTAGCTGGATACGGTTTGTTCCTAGTTTATACATTTTAGTATCACAGTTTTACTGCAGTGCTTCGTGTATAATTGTATACTTATACACTAATCATTGTGTGTTAGGAGAATACATCATTTAGGACAGTACCAGCTTTGAAATACTGAGGCTTACCTAGGGTCAAACGAAACAGCGCTGGAAGCCAAGTTTTACTGTTTCAAACAGGAACTATGAGAAATTGAACTGTCATTGAAACTTATGTTAAAAGAAAAATAATAGTCCAGTTTGTGCAAGAATTGCAGATTTAAACCATATAATGTTAAACAGAAAACATACGACGAGAAAGTACCCGAACGTTTTAGTTTTTTTACAAAAAAATCTTAACTCTTTGGTTTCAGTTGTGCTTCAGAACAGAGTAAGAAATATGAGAATATTTAGTCTAGCTCTGAACAAAGCTCATCCAGCTGCTAATGGAACTACGGATCGCACTCATCCACCATCGAGTTGAGAGCAAAGATAACCTGAATTTCTGCCCGAAGACCCCCCCCCCCTCTCTCTCTCTCTCTCTCTCTCTCTCTCTCTGTCTCTGGAAGGGGAGAATGTAAGACGGGCCTGCGTGCCCAATTCTTTACCCTTTAAAAATAAAGATTGTTCATTCATTCATTCTCTCTCTCTCTCTGTCTCTCTCTGGAAGGGCAGAATGTAAGATGGGCCTGCGTGCCCAATTCTTTACCCTTTAAAAATAAAGATTGTTCATTCATTCATTCTTTCCCCCCCCCCCCCCCCTTAAACGTTTAAAATACAGACAGATCTCAACCTATGTAATTCCGACATACGTATATTCCGACTTCATTTTATTTTAAATTCGGAATTTTACGAAATAAACTGGTTACGTAAAATACCACCAGTTAGTGTATAACAAAGCATGGCCACGAATTACGTATAAACTGATTTACGCAAAAGGTTGTGGTACGATTCACCTAAGTCGGCTATTTTCTGTAAACCTCAGAGAGTTTCAGTCTTTGACATTTGCATCTAACGGAAACTGCCGGTCCTGCCACGCGTGAAAGTCCAGAAATAGACGCGGAAATCCCAAGAGATGTCATGATACGCTTAAGCGACATTCAATAAAGTTGGATTTGGTAGGAAGAGAGGAAGAGACTCCGAAAAAAGAAAAGACAATAGAAAGAAGCAATGAAGAAGATGATGCAGAAGACACAGGGCAAAGCCAGAAGCTGAGAATCATTGTCAGAAACAGTGCTAAAACTCTCACTCCAGGAATATGTGAAACAAAAAGTTCTGGACTAACGAACCATCACAACCATCATCTTTTTTGTTTTTTCTCATCGGTTTTCGTGTGATGTGGACTGTGGGATTTTCCGGTAGTGTGATATCATCTACCATTAGCTAACGTTAATTACTGACCTGATTTAAGAAGAAATCTTTAGAAACTGCCATAACAGAAGTTTACTGGGAAAGCTTTTAGCTAACAAAGCTGTTCTTTTATCAAAGAAACTGGGAAAGATAGGGAATGGGGGGGGGGGGGAGAGAGCATTGTTTACCTGGCCTTTTTAAAGGCCAGTGTTTCTATTTCAACTCGTGAGACATCCGTCTCTTTCTCGTTTATGTCTTTGTTTGGGCATTACAGCTTTTGCAAGTGGCTTTTTAAAAAAAAATAATATACTTTCAAGATGTTTTTTTTATATGGCTGGTTTATGATCTTTATGTGTCATACGCGTTGGTCTTATCTTCTACAGATAAGATTTTCAAATATTTATACATTCTTATTTCTGCCTTCTTTATATGTTGTAGTTTTATACCTAAAAGGTATGATTGTTAAGAACAAGCACCTGAGAAAGTAATAACATTTTTATTATTTCTTTGTTTTTTTTTTTCAGAGTATTTGTCAACAAACGAAATGTTCGAAGGCGAGAATGGCAACAACGACAGTTTCAAGCTGTTACGCGTGGAAGAAGACAAGGTCTTCATCGGATCAAGGTTAGCAGTTCACCTCTCAGTGCCCCAGCAGTTCTTCTGGGGTTTTTCGTGTACAGTTTTCTGATTGGATAACTCGTCCAATGCTTCATAGACTGATTATGAATTTATCATAGACGTAATAGTTTAAGCATGAATGTATTGGTTCCACTCAGGGATATTTTACATTCTTTTCTTGTCTTTCTTTAAAACTTAAAATGATAACTTGTATATAAACCACGATGATTACTCTGTTCTTAACATATGTCGTTGTTTTTCTACGTAATGATAAAATGGTGTTAATAGGTCCCGTTGTTTTCTCCACTAGCTAATAGATTCACCTACCTATAAGGAAGAGAGAGAGAGCGAGAGAGAGAGAGAGAAATTTGAAATGCTGAAGTAGTTGGGCTCGCAGGCCCGTACAACATTCTTCCCTTCATCTTACAACCTTCACTGTAGCGATCATGCAACATTGTATTACTGCTTGTATTATATACATATACAATTTTAATAGTACAGTAAAGTGATGCTAGTAATAGAACAATATTTATATGCATATAATAGGAGAGAGAGAGAGAGAGAGAGAGAGATACAAAACGGATTGTTTTCGGTTGTTAGTTAAATGTCGAGTACTTATTTCTCATATTATCGCCACTTTTTTATGCTGTACATTGGAAACGAAGATACTGTCCAGCTTGGCATAGCTGACATGCTAGCATGAAGGTTGACGAAACATAGACGATCAAGACCATGTCCCACCTCACCGTTAGTATCCTTCCTAGCTGGCCTATCCTGGCTAAAGTGGCAGAGATCGCCCATAGCCCCCGTGGCCATGGAGTCTGCTAAAGCATTAATGCACAACCCCTGCTTTTTATCTCCAGTCAGAGAGTGAAAAAGAAATAGTCGCCATAACCCACTTCCAGACCGACACGATGTCATGCTTTAACATTTTCACTGCATGGGTTGCAAAAGAACATACGGCTCGCAGATACAGGGAGATAGAAGCAGAACAGAAGAAGAGAAGAAACAGAAGAGAAGAAGAAGAAGAGAAGAAACAGAAGAGAACAAGAACAACAAAACGAAGAAGAAGAAGAAGAGAAGAAACAGAAGAGAAGAAGAAGAGAAGAAACAGAAGAGAACAACAACAACAAAACGAAGAAGAAGAAGAAGAAGAAACAGAAGAGAAGAAGAAGAGAAGAAACAGAAGAGAACAACAACAACAAAACGAAGAAGAAGAGAAGAAACAGAAGAGAAGAAGAGAAGAAACAGAAGAGAACAACAACAAAACGAAGAAGAAGAAGAAGAGAAGAAACAGAAGAAGAAGAAGAAGAAGAAGAAGAGAAGAAACAGAGGAGAAGAAGAAGAAGATTATAAAGCGTCTTGTATATGATTTGTTTCAAATAATTTTGTCTCATTGTCTTCGGTTTCAGAAATCGCGTGTACTATCTGAAGTTTGGCAACTTTAAACAAATTTCCGTGAGTTTTCCTTTCTTATATCAGATATTTACACATCATGCTAATACTGTTTTGTAAATATAAATTTTTTTGTCTATAGAACATTACCTGATGATGGCGAGAATTCTGATCTTTATCGGCTAGATCTTTATCTCCTCTCTCTAATTCGTCGTCCTGTACGTGTTTGTATACTTAAGGCTCGCGCCGAAACGTCACAACTTTGAAGTCGCTAAGTAATAACGCTGTTCCTATTTTTTTTTCCTAGTTTATACATTTTTATCAGCCAAAGAGTTATGTTAGTGCACTTGAAGTACTTGTTCTTGCACTGATATGTCAGGCTGTTCGGAGCTTGTGATACATACAGAATAAATAAATGAGGGTAATAAATGTTACTGGCAATAGATTTCTAGTTGTTAAGACGGGTGTCAGACAAATTCTGGATCATAAAGTGACAGAGCACATTGCTGTATGATTTGTCCTCCGAAAATAGTCGGCAAAGCGCTTTAGACGCGTAATTCTCCAACCAGTTCTCAAGCTCCTACAGTGATTTGTCTACTATTTTTGGAGGCGGATCATACAATGGTGTGCTCTATCTCTTCACTATTCTCGGGCATCGTTGTTTCCTATTTGCTAAACATTCAGCACCGGAAAGAAATACATAAACTCACCAGAAAGTTCACAACATCACAAACTAATACCATGGAAGAAAAAAAAGAAATCTTTTTTGAGCACATCATTAAAATATAACAAGTAGAGAATTTGACAGTCGCAGGACTATTCAAAGCAGAAAAAAAGAGAGATTTGTGTAGTTATGTATTTGGCAATCATCAACTCATAGCTGACCAAGACCCTGTCCCATCTCTTCGTTGGTACCCTCAGTAATTGGCCTAACCTGGCTAACTGGATCCCTATAGCAGTGGAGCCTACTAAATAAGCATTGCACACCCAGCGCTTGTTAGCTTCGCTCAAGGACCGATAAAATAACAGCCACACCTCCGAATCCGACAGGATGCTGTGCCTCAACATCCTCATCACATCGACTACAAAGAACACCAGCTGGCAGTTACAGGAAGATGAAAAAAGAATAATGGTAGTTGAAAAAAGAAATGAGCTGATCATCTTGAGCAGGAAAAAAGAAAAGGAATTAATCTGACGAAACCAAAGGCCATAAAAATGGAGCAGGCGATCTTTTAACTTTTGTTGGAACAGCACCTGGTACTGGCGTCCTAAGTATCTTTATTTCATTCTGAACTATTTATAAAAAAAACTAACAAACATTGAGCTGCATTTCCTATAATTAACTTTAGCATCCCATGTCTCTTTCATGGAAATAAGTGTTTAATATACGTTATGAATGTGCACCGCTGTCAAAATTACAATGTTTTTTTTTTGTAGTACCTTCTCTCTCTTTCTCTCTCTCTCTCTTTCACTCACTCACTCACACACACACCAGTACACATATTGAACTGGGCAGACCCTGGGGTGCGAGGCATGGTGGGTGGTGGAGAGGGGTAGAGTAGGCTCCTTCAGTGGACTGAAGCGACGAGCCCACAGTAAACTGGGGCAGCCTGTATATTCCATCTTACACTGGTTTCCTGGAATGAGCAAGAGAGCAAATATGGGAACGTACCAGCTGTAGTAACGCAACTTCCTGAGGTCAGTCACTCAATCAATCAACTGGATTAGGTATCATTTTTACTCGTCAAAGTAAACCACATGCCATCAGTTACCTTATACTTAAGGATGCGCAGAAGTGAAGATAGAGACACCTAACGATGAGGAGAGAGAGTGAGAGTGAGAGAGAGAGAGAGAAGACAGTGATTCTAAGCAGTTAACTGTTTGATTACTAGATATTCCGTCGCAGCTGGTTAGTAAATTACTTGTTTTTATTTTTCGTTTATTCTTCACACACTACACTGATTTATTTTTTGTTTGTTCTTAACACACTGGAATGGTTTATGTTTTGTTCTTCACACACTGCAATGGTTTATGTTTTATTCTTCACACACTGCAATGGTTTATTTTTTGTTCTTCACACATTACAATGGTTTATTTTGGGTTTTTTTCTTGACACACTGCAGTGGTTTATTTTTGTGTGTTCCTCACACACTGGAATGGTTTATTTTTGTTTTTTCTCTTCACACACTGCAGTGATTTATTTTTGTTTATTCTTCAGACACTGCAGTGGGAGCCTGATGGTATGTCCACATCCACGTGTGTCAGAAGAGGAAAGGTAGGCATTTATATTTTTCTTAGCCAACATTTTTCTTTTCAACAAGTGACGATCTTATAAATGGTATGACGTGTTCTACCTTGCTTGATGTTACTTCTTTGATACTTTTCCACTTGTAGCCCTCATCTGTTGCTTCTCTTCATAATCATGCCCAACAGTCTTTGTTGAATTATATATATATCATTCTTTGTTGAATCTTGTCTGTGTTCTTATAGTTTCTGTTGAATTTTGTCTATGTCCTTACAGTCTTTATTGAATTCTGTCTGTGTCTTCCTAGTCTTTATTGAATCTGTCCACGTGATACCGGTCTTTGCTGAATCGTGTATAGTATTCTGTCTTTCTCTACCTAATCTTTGTTGAATTCTGTCTTGTGCTACTAGTCCTATTTATGCCCTAACAGTCTTTGTTGAATCTTGCATATGTAAGGGGAATAGATAGCACCTAGGTTGGTTGGGCAACCCTAGGCGTAGGAAATAATCGGTCAGTTACCGGTCAGTTTTCAAAGGTGCGCAACTCTGAGAACAAAAATCGGTTTATCTGGCTCAGTATATAAATAAAACATGACAGACTTTTAATTGGTCTGGATTTATAAGCTGAGCACGTGGGAGGCCAGCGGATCTGGGAAGTCATGTGACTGTTCAGTCGCGAATAAGAATGTTTATTCGTTGAAACGAGAACCAGTATGTGTTTATTTTTCTTTCATTGATGCGAATGTGTTGGTCCGTGTAATCGTCAATCCTCATGTACCTTTATAGACAAGAACTATGACAATGTAAAGGTGTGAGATACCATCAACATTAAAAATACAATATAACATATAAATTACAAACAATTATTAGCCAATTAAAAATCATTTCTATCCCTACACCTATATCCTAATAGTTCTTGTTGAATTCTGTGTCCTAGTCGTCTTTGGTGAATCCTATCTTATGTCCTAACAGTCCCTTTTGAATCTTGACTATGTCCTAACAGTTTTTGTTGAATCCTGCCTATGTACTGCCAGTTTTTTTTTGTTTTTTTTTGTGTGAATTCTAATAGAATATTTCATTGAAAATCCCTCCGCAGTTGTCAAACCCAGTTACGCCTCTTGTTTTTCTGTGTCTTTGTTATTGGTTAGAATTTGTAAACACAGTTAGAATTTCTTGCCAGCGGTTGACTGGATAACGACGAAGCATTTTTTGATTTAAAGCATGCCTTTTTGTTCCAAGTCAGTAACGCTTCTAGTCAGCGCTACCGAGTGCTTGCATGCAAATGTTCTGAGACCCTTCTTTCAAAATGAGGAACCCCTCCAGAGTTCACTGATGATGACCTTGAAAATTTCATTAGTGTGTATGAGCGAGAGATAATGCGTGTGTGTGTGTGTGTGTGTGTGAGAGAGAGAGAGAGAGATTATTTCACATCATGGCTCAGACTTGAACTTAGGTAAAGAAACGTTTAATACAGTGAGCAGCTGTCGAAAGAAATGTAACGAGGTTTTCGATAGTAATATTAAATCCAGTGGCGTGTATTTGAGCATGGTAGAAAATTCTGTGATTGTTACTGTTGTTCTCTGGAGAAGATAAAAAATTTAATTGGAAAAAAAGTCGTTAATTGAAGTAAAAATAATTTATTATACCGTCATTTTTTTATCGGCTAGTTTACGGTTATAATATTAGAACTATAGCATAATCTGACTTGCAGGAACATATAGGAATGACAACCGCTTGACAGAATATTCAGTGGAAACGCGTCGCGTCTAGTAACCACTCTAAGTAGACGAAGCTACAACACGGAAAACAAATAGTGCGTGCCCCCAACACAGCAGGTCTAGCAGTGTCAGCTTACCGCCGGGCAGTCAGAAAATAACAAGACTGCTCTTTTTGACCGGAGCCAGCGCTGTGACTTCTTACACGCTTAACCTCACTTCTACAGCCAACATAAAGACTCTTTTCGTCTAAGCCAGTGCTTTCCAAAGTGGGCGTTAACGCCCTACCCCCAATAGGGGTGTTGGAAGACAGGTGGCGGTGAAGGAAAAAGGATCAGTAGGGGAAATTCGAAGAAAAGGGGGCAGTGGGGGGGGGGGGGCTTTGTTGGAAAAGAAGCAGCATATATTGTTGTTTTTTTTTTTTTTGGGGGGGGGGGGGAGGCAGTAATACCTTCCTTCTTAGCACTTTTGAACTTGATACTGAGAAACTTGTGTCCCTACATGAAACTCATCCATCACATTAAAAGATGAGAAAATTATGTTGCAGGTGAGTTATAAAAGTACTCATTCATATTGTTAAATAACTTGATTGCTTGCTGATGTTTTTAATTGTGTACTGCATATCCTAGTGTAGCAGGTCACTGTACGAATAATACATAAAAGAGGGGGGGGGGTGGTTAAAGTTGTGGCCTGGAAGATAAGGGGACGGCAGCCTGAACAAGCATGGGAAACACTGGTCTAAGCTAAAGCAGATAATTCTGTACTCTGTCTCCAAAGATTTTCAGAGGGCCTTGGAAGTTTAAAAAAAAAAATTAACCCTGTTCCTCAGGAGCTATCGATCGTCCTCCTTTGGAACTCATAAAATTAATTCGTTTATGACCTTTCGTGATACCATGCCAAATCAGCATCTGGCCCTGCCCGTTTCCTCTTCAAACGGGGGATTAGAAGAGTCAATCAGATAAAGAGGCTTACAATTGTTTTTTCTGTTCTGTGATTTGGTTTTAATCAGTTTTAATCCCGGGCGTCTTGATAAAATGTCCCTGTTCAATTAACGCTTTATAGAGCCCGGATGTAAGAGTTTAGCTGCTGTTAGCTGACACAGTACTTCCTTATTGCTTTTTAATCCAGAGGAAAATTGCAGAAAGTGAAGAAGCTTTTAAAACAAAAAAAGCATCAAAGTTTTGAGATGTATAACCAAGGTGTAGCGCAGTGCGGAGTGATATGCAAGAATGGAGGAGTAATCATGAGCTTACAGGCGGAGAGGGAAAGACAATGCGGGGATGAGAGTGGAAAAAAAAAATCTTCTGTCACCTCCTCAGGGAAGATTGGCTGCAGTGGATCTCCAGCTTGGCTCGGTCTCTTGCTGTCACGATCAGGTTGTATCATCCCATCCATCTTTGATGTTTTCCTCCCCATCTACGGCGCTGTCATCCTTTTTTTTTTTTTCATGTTCCTTCAGTTTTTACCGGCGCTGTAGTCCTCTTTCTTTTCAGCTGATCCTTCAAGTATGGTTTCTATTATTATGTTATACCCAGGTCCGTCCCCCGTGGAGGGAATATGCCGGTCGGGGATGGGGGGTTGAGCCGGCCTTGTATACCCGGGGTCTTGGTTGTTGAGGAGCCCCAGCGACCCAGAGCTAAAGCTCTGATTTAATTAATTACATTTCCGGTGATACAGAGCTAAAGCTCTGATTTAATTAATAGATTTTTCCATCAGCACAGTAAGTCAGGTTATTCTATAGTATGCCTGTGTATAAAACAATGGAAGAATTATTACGTGCAGTAAAACAAAATTTATAACAAAATTTATTACAAACTTGTATGGACAGAGAGCCAGATAGTAACTGTGGACAGACGACCGGATAGTAACTATGGGCATATAGCCGGATAGTAACTATGGACAGACACCCGGGTAGTAACTATGGACAGACAGCCGGATAGTAACTATGGATAGACACCGGATAGTAACTGTGGATGGACATCAGGATAGTAACTATAGATAGGCACCTGGATAGTAACTATGGACAAATAGCTGGATAGTAACTATGGACAGACATCGGATAGTAGCTATGGACAGACAGCAGGATAGGGTAACTATGGACAGATAGCCGGGTAATAACTATGCACAGACAGCCGGATAGTAATTGTGGATAGACCGTTGGATAGTAACTATGTACGGACAGCCAGATATTAACTATTGATGGACAGCTGGATAGTAACTATGGATGGACATCAGAATAGTAACTATTGATGAACAGCAGGATAATAACTATGGATGGACAGCCGAATAGTAACTATTGATGGACAGCAGGATAGTAACTATGGGATAGACAGCAGGATAGTAACTATGGATAGACAACAAGATAATAACCGAGCCCGGAGTCCGACATGGTTATCCACTTTCCTATGTGTGCAGTATATTTTAACTCTGATTTTCTTATTTCTTTCTGCTCTGTTTCTCATTTCATTTTAAAAACTGATTTACCAGTTTTTTGTTTGCTTTATTTTTTTCTATCTATCCTGTCTATATAGATGAAAGAGGATAGACAGCCAAACTGAAAAACATGGCAAGCAACAGCAAATTTCGTTTAGCCAGACTAGAAAACTGTGAACAACAGCAAAAACTCATTTAGCCGAACTGAAAAATTACAACAGCCCGTTACACGAGACACGCAATTAGAAAGAACCAGGTTGGAGCAACTCGGACTTGCGGGTCTCTGTAACTACGACGGCTCTGTAGCTACCCCGACCCTAACTAAAACCTTGCCCCCCCCCCTCCCTCCCTAACACATGTTACCCGCAATATTTCAGGCCAGATCGTTTTACCAAACGCCAGATAGGGTCCAGAGAAAACAACAATAGCAATAAAACTACAAAAAATCATTACTCTTATTTCACATAAAGGATTTTCCTGCAGCGTCCAACGATTACGGTAGCACTGATCCAAGATTACTATCGCTGTGCATTGACAAATGGGCCAAGGTTTGATTTTAAACAGATAAATGGACTGTTTTGTACACAGATAATCGTACAGAACCATGCTGCTGGCTATCTTCATTGCTCTGATAACAAAGATAACTTACCCGAAGAATATTTAGGATGTTTACTGTTCGTGGTACTCTGTATTTGTGTTTAAATTCTGAGGTTGTTGTATGTAGTGTTGTCACTGATTGTAGATTGAAACATGATGGCGACGGGCTTTGAAAGACGAGGTTGAATGAGGCAGGAGTGCTCATTCTCGCCTGGTTCTCGCTTGCTGTGACAATATCGTTGGAAATAATATGACAGTACTATCAAGACAGAAGAATACGACAATACAATCAAGACAGAAGAATACGACAATACAATCAAGACAGAAGAATACGTCAATACAATCAAGACAGAAGAATACGACAGTACATTCAAGACGGGAGAATTCGACAATGCATTCAAGACAGAAGAATACGACAATACAATCAAGACAGAAGAATAGGACAATACAATCAATACAGAAGAACTATAACAATGTAAAGGTGTGAACTATCATGTTATTGACGAATATTGAAGATGACTAAGTTGTTCCTTGTTGAGTTTACTGTCTTGTATCTGCACGCACAACCTGTTTACTGTTGTCTAGATTAGGTTTCACAGACCTTACCACATTCGCCAGACCAGAGCAAGTCCGATGAAATGTTCACTGCATTAGTTAATTCTGACAAGGTATCAGATTTATTGTTGACAACATTACTTGAAATAAGATGTAATATGACATAAACTTCGTTAGTTTCGTCGTTGAAGCACATAATAATTTGTTCACAATATCTAACTCTACCATATTCTACATGCAGCATTTCTTAATGTTCTCAACTTCACAGTATTCTACACTTGATTCGAGAACATTTCCTAACTCAGTATTATATCAGATCTGCAACAATTACATGACTCCTTCTTCTTCTTCGTTCGCTTCTACCAACAAGACCGCCCCATGATCCCACCGAATTTACTCATGTGGTCCTTGATATGTCCCGTGGTCCTCCTGTGGTCCCCGAAAGGACCACACGCGATCCCCAAGAGGACCACAAGAGGTTCAGAGTATTGCAGGGGTTGAGCCTGTATTCTCGGTGGGTCGCAGAAGCTGGATTGCGTGAATTACATGACTGAATCTCTGTACTCGAGGTTCCAAAAGTATCAAATCGCCTTAAACACTTGAATCACAACTTCAGTCTAACACTACTTTTGATTCTATAGCGTCTCGTTCTCTTTCTTGTTCTTGTGTGTTTCTGTCCTCTCTCTCTCTCTCTCTCTCTCTCTCTCTCTCTAGTGTGTGTTCTGTACTTCTCCTTCTGCTGCTCTTCTCCGATTGTCTGTCATTCTGTTCTTCTCTTGTCTGTTTGATTCTCTCTGACAGTCTTCCTCTGCAGTCTGAATCGGCCTTCGCTTACTGACCGTCTTTGATCCCCCGCTATATCGTCCTTCTCTGTCTGCTGTTCTTCTCTGATCGTCTGATTGTCTGTTCTTCCGTCTGGCGTTCTTCTCTGATCGTCTGATTGTCCCTGATTGTCTGTTCTTCCGTCTGGTGTTCTTCTCTGATCGTCTGATTGTCCCTGATTGTCTGTTTTTCCTCCTGCTGTTCTTCTCTGATCGTCTGATTGTCCCCGATTGTCTGTTCTTCCGTCTGGTGTTCTTCTCTGATTCTCTGTCTGCTTCTGATGATCCCCCACACTTGTCCGCTAGCCTCTGGTCTTCCTCTTCTTGGGGGGGGGGGGGGCTCCTTCCTTCGCATGCTCCTTCCTTTGATGTCTGGACCGGTCTCTATTTACAGACCGTCCTTGTTCCTCCGTCTTTGGGATCCCCCCTCTCCAACTGCCCCGTGACTTACATGTCGTAAGTCATTTGTCCAATAGGCCACTCCTCTAAACATTTAATTGGTCAGCTGGTCGAGTCGGTAACTCCTTTATTTAAAAACCCGTGTGCAAAAGCGTCCTGAGATTAGCAAGCTGATACGTGTCAGTCTGTATCAGCTCCGTCTATGCAATTGTCATTACCTAAGTCGTTATCATGCTCTTTCATTTCATTGTGTCTACCTTTTCTATTCGTCTTTTCTATTTTGTTTACTCGTGTCAGCGTCCAGTCATACTAGTGTCACGGAAGTTTGTTTTTCTACTTTGCTCTAATTGTTCTATTTACTTTTTCTGTTGCTATTAGATGTTACTATTATGCCTACAATATAATCATATCATATCCATAATCAGATTCATGAATAATAATAATAATATAATTATTACTTACAAGGCCATGCTATAGAATACGAGAATACAATCAATACAGAAGAATACATAAAGACAAAAGAATACGACAGTACAGTCAAGACAGAAATGTACACTGAAATGTACCGTATTTGCTCCCGTTTTTGTTCCATCTCCGTGGACCTGCGTAAAAGATATTCCTTGCAGTCCATGCGGTGAAGATGCTGAAATTTAAGCTCCGTGTAGAATGGCGAGAAGGTTACGTCGCCCCGCAGACCCAGGATGAAGGTTTAACAAAAGCAGGAAAAGGTACAGGGCTTACCTGCAGGCTCCACCGCCGTGAGGACAAAACTGATCCCTGCCCCGTTAGCCGGGCTGCTCTTGTTGCTAGGAGCATCAAGGGAAATGTAGGGCAGGGTCTTGGCCAGCTATGGTTAGCTCTCCTTGACATCTGTGCCGTGACTCCGAGCACTGTCACCTTCGCTTTCTGAGACGCACCAGGAAAAGAACTGCTGAGCTGGGATCATGCGCTGGAAGTAACAACGGGACAAACGTCTGCGATGAGGAGTGACAACTGCCCAGCGTTGGCAAATACGAAGATCGTTGAAAGGGCAGTGAATTCTTTTTTTCTGGCCTATAAGAAGAATGTCTACAGACCATGCGCTGTTGTGGTACAACAGTTGATGTTGTACAACATCAACAGTTCCTTGCAACGAACCAAGCCAAACAATAAACGCTGTGAAATACAGCCGGTCTCCAAGTTACGAACGAGCTCCACTGCTGTCTGTTCGTAAGTCGAATTTGTACGTAATTCGAAACGGTTAAGTAAGATTGGTATCTAACACCAGTTGGTCAAATGTTTGTCTTAATATACGTATGGTTTATAGTGTACCTTTATGTGCGCACAAAGCATTATAGAAACCAACGAACCGCTTCAGATGCGAAGTGTTTTGGGCCGCCAAGTAATGCTCATTTGCTTTTACGATCGATTGTATGCAGCGTGAATTTTTAATATAATAGGATTGAAGGGGTTGTTCGTTCGTAAATGCAGGCTGTACATAAGTCTTACGTTCATAGCCCGGGGATTGCCTGTACAAGAAAAATTCACTCTCAAAATACCGCACTGCGTTTATTTTGGATACTTTGTTGCTTTACTTCAACTATACTGTGGCCAGTAGTTTAAAATTTCATTTATCTATTACACCGGAAAACACACACACACACACACACACACACACACAGAGCGATATAATGGGTGGACAATATCAGGAGATGGACATGGGCCGGCTTGCCAGATGCTCTACGAAGGCAAGAAACAGAGTAGAATGGAGGTTCATTATTGTCACCTTTCCATGAGGAAACGGCACGAAATAATGATGATGATGATGATGATGATATCTCTTGCATAATCTTCCACTAAACTTTTTTTTTCTTGATCGGTAGACATTTTGTAGCATATAAAAATTTTAATGCTTCCACGTAAGAACGTTTTAGAATCGATCTCTAAGGCAGTGGTTCTCAGCCCTCTTATAGCCAAGGACGACATATTAAGTTGTAGACCACAGTTTTATGAGTAGTATCGTAACGCCGTAGACCGGTAATTGTTTTTTTTATTACAGTAGATAGCATTGAATATCAAGCTGATAACGTAACCGCAGACCGCCAGATAATGCCTATTGACTTGTGCTTCTGGGAATAAGAGTGGATTTGATTTTAATCCTGAAAAATAACATTTGCAGCATTGAATTCAGCTTATCACATTTATCAAGTAGTAATATTAAAATTACACAAAGAGCAGCTTTTTTACTAGTAAATTTTACTTTCGTTGTACCGACAAGCAACATTCCTTCCAGCCCCCAGAAACACACATCACGTACAAATGTATTGAGAGTGAAGGAACAAGACTTTACGTGGCAAAGAACTTAATATTCAGGCTTGCATAATAATGTGGGTTTATCCGTCAGCTCAGCAGTGAATATTATGTAATATTATGTATATAGTGGTACATCGGGTCACGAACAAATCGGCCCACGAACACAATTTCCGAACAAATTTTTACTCGACCCGCGAACAATGCCTCGGTGCACGAACGCACAAACATGACTTTGGCGCCATGTTTTCGGCTAGCGAACAGCTTGAACAGTTCTACTCAGGTTTGTGCACTGTGAACATTGTTTGTCGTTGCGGTGATCTTGATACAATTTTTTTTTGTTTGTTGCTTTTTGCATTAAATTAACCTTCATTATGGCTCCCAATAAAGTGAAAAGTGTTAGTGACAGTGGTGTAAAGAAGCCTAAACCAGCGAGCCAGCAATCGAACCACTTCCCAGGATACAAACAAGAGAAAAAAATACCAGAAATACCTACACAGTTGCCTGACATTATTATGGAATGGGACTTTTCTTCGAAGGTGTAGTCTTCTTCCTCCTCCTCCACCATCTACCTGTGGCCAGCAACTATCAGCCACAAAGGTAAAGTTATACTGTATATTTTATATTATATATTTTTGCCACACATAAATCCATAAAAAAGTAAAAAAAAAAAAAGTTTCCGGGGCGTGCGAACAGATTAATTGGATTTGCATTAATTTCAATGGGAAAAATTGCGTGACCCGAGTTACCACTGTAATAGGGCTCGGTGACAGTTCTGCCCTATTGAAGATAGTCTGGCAAGACTATATATATATATATATATATATATATATATATATAGTGGATCTATCTATCTATCTATCTATCTATCTATCTATCTATCTATCTATCTATCTATCTATCTATCTATCTATCTGTATGTCTGTCTGTCCGTCCGTCCGTCCGTTCGTCAGCATGCCTTTCTGTCAGCCTGTCTATTTGTCTGTCTGTCAGTCTAGCCCAGCTGTAGTTCTCAGGCAGGTAATTCAAGGAAACCATCACAAAATAAATAAGTAGGTAAATGTTTAAAGTAACGCTTTGACCCCTTTGACGCCGGAATGGTCAGTACAACATTCGGGCAGTTGATCAGAAAGGGGAAACACAGGTCAATTGTCTAGAATTTGCACTCGTTTTTAATAAAAGGCTTTTATTTAATCTTAGTTACCAAACTAGTCAAAGTACGGCATTTTATTGCCCACGTACTGAATTGACTTTCTAACGCGCGACAGTGGTTATCAAGCGTAATATGTATGATTGCCTTACAAGTTATTATTTTCTAGTATCGAATAACCCAATGACCCAGTATTACCAATGCCCAGTTGATATTTATAACAAGGTCAAAAGTTTTGAATAAGAACAATAAACAGTAAATTAAATTATTGATAAATAAGAACTTGTCAGCAAGCCCCGCTATGGAAAGTTTATATCATTTTATGAAGTTCGCTGTGGATATTTTACAGTCCATCCGTTCGTCTGTCTGTCTGAATGTCTATACACACATGGATAATCATACACGGTATGTAGTGAGAGCGAATGAGAGAGAGAGAGAGAGATTGGTTGATTGACTGATTGATTTTTATTTCCAAAGGGCACGCAGAGCCTCTGACATTCTGCCCTTTATCACACAACTTTCTCTCTGTTCCAGACATTCTACAATATGCTGCGCATAATTAACGTAATTTACATTTAACAAACATTCTACAGATATGCTGCGCATAATTAACATAATTAACATTTAACAAACTGAGACAAATATGCTGAGCATAATTAACATCAAACTAATTTACAGAACTCCTTAAAAATGACCAAGAACTGCGAGAGCAATACAGAATTATTATAACAAATAAATACAATGCAATAGCAAAGATAAATAGTATAGATGAACAATGGGCAATGTTAAGAGATTCTATCCACCAAACTGTTAAGGAGACAATACCACCAAAATAAGAAGCCTCTAAAAATAAATGGATGACAGACGACATCTTAGGACTGATGGACAAGAGGAGGAGGAGTAAAAATAACGAGGAAAAATATAGCAAGATAAATAAAGAAATAAGACGCAAATGCAGAGAAGCAAAAGAAGTGTGGTTAAATGAACAGTGCAGACAGACAGAGGACTCTCATAACTTTCCGTTCGTTTGGTCGATATAGTGACACTTCCGGTGTCCTGAAGCTACCGTATGGTCGATATAGTGACAATTGTTTGTTTCATTAAAACAAGCGGTGTAACATTTAGATTGTACATATTTCGTCCGTGATTCCGGTGACACTTTCAAAATGCCGAAAGAGTGCCTAGTTACGACCAATGCCGAGCGAGAAAAAGGACGAGAAGCATGGAAATTTTTCAATTTTTTACGATGTAGATAGGGGTATGGACATAGCCTATGGCCACCCCGCTGCTCTTGAATGTTTTCTAAGTAGATCTAGACATATTTAGACGACTGGAGAAGTAGTTAGGAGTAGTTAGGAGGTTAGTTCAGACATTCATTCAGCGAGAATGCAATACAGAATCGCAATACGAGATCGACAAGTAGATCTACACATCTCAGATGGTAAGTAGTGGTAAGTAGCGCGGATCTAGACCTAGCCGATGGTGAGCTGGCCACAATCAGTGTCTAAAAACATCACATTACTTCTTTTTTCCTAAAAAAAACTCTGCATTTATGAAATTTTCATTCATTTAGCTATACTTTGAAACATATTAAGTATACGGAAGTACATGGAAATACTGTTTTCCATTTCATTTTACAACTAGACCCCCTTACAGACCAAGACCCGCGTCTTTACTCCCGCACCCAGAACACGTCCGTGTTTCTTCCTAACGCACGGAGACAGCAAAAACATGCACAAACGAATTAATGAACTCACAGGCAGGAAAACAAAATATACCACAGGATGCCTGAAATCGAAAGAAGGTAAAATGTTAATGGGAAAAGAAGACATTGTGGACAGGTGGGCAGAGTATATCGGTGAGCTATATGAAGGAGAAAGACCAGAATTAACACCAGATACTGAAAACTGTGAGGGACCACCAATACTTGAAGATGAAATCGTAGATGCCATCAAACACATGAAGAAAGGAAAAGCGACTGGGCCTGATAATATAACAATAGATGAAATAGAGGCGTTAGAGGAGACAGGAATAAAAATAATAACCAAGTTACTGAATGACATTTACAACAGTGGTTATATTCCCAGTGACCTAATTAAATCCACGTTTATAGCACTACCAAAGAAACCAGGTGCAAAGGAATGTGACGACCACTGGACTATCAGCCTCTCATGTCACATAACGAAGCTACTTCTGAGAATAATTATGAGAAGAACAAGGAAAAAGATAAAAATGGAAATAGCAGATGAACAATTTGGATTTGTTGAAGGAAAGGGAACACACAATGCCATTTATGCTTTACGAACACTAACAGAAAGAGCTTTAGAAGTACAGAAAGATCTCTACTTATGCTTCATTGATTATACCAAGGCATTTGACAAGGTGAAACATAATGAAATTATTAAAATGCTTGAAGACATCAATATAGACGGCAAAGACCTGAGGATTGTAAAACATCTGGCAGCAAGAAGCAGCAGTTCGAGTTGAAAATAGAATTGGAAAATATCAACCTATAAAACAAGGGGTGCGACAAAGATGTGTACTATCTCCAGACCTTTTTTCTCTGTACAGCGAGAATATTCTAAGAACAATCATCACAGAACCAGTTATAATAATTGGAGGATACAATATTAACAACCTTCGGTATGCTGACGACACAGTACTGATAGCTGAGAACCAACAAGACCTGCAAAATCTCTTGGATAAAGTCGCCAAAGAAAGTGAACAGAAAGGCCTTACTTTGAACATCAAAAAGACAGAGACTATGGTTATATCTAAGAAACAGAATCCACCAGCATGTAGTATTAAATTAAACGGAACTATTCTAAAGCAGGTGCAGAAATTCAAGTACCTTGGAGCAGTAATAACTTCAGATGGGAAATGCAGAACAGAAATTAGGAACAGAATAGGCCAAGCAAAGACTGCATTTCAGAGAATGAGAAACATATTAGCTAACACATCCTTATCAATGAATGTTAGAAAACGAGTCCTAAAATGCTATATTGAACCTATCTTGTTATATGGAAGTGAATCAAGGACAGTAGGCAAGTCTGCACAAAAATCATTGAAAGCATCAGAAATGTGGTTTATTAGAATAATGTTGCGAATCTCCTGGACAGCAAAAATAACTAATGAAGAATGTATGAGAAGAGCTGGAGAGACAAAAAAACCTTGTGAAAAAGATAAGAGAGAGACAATGTACTTTCATAGGACATGCAATGAGAAGAGGGGACTTTGAAAATATTATAACAACAGGAAAAATAGTAAGAAGAAGATCAAGAGGAAGACCAAGAGAAATGATACTGGACAGTCTGACGGGATGGTGTGAGAGGAGATCACCAACTGAGCTGATGGCCTGCATGAAGTATCATGTACTCTGGAGAAGCATAATAGCCAATGCCAGTCGGCACGGCACATGATGACAAATAAAATAGAATAAAACATTTACCTTTCACTCTTATCCATACACTCAGTGCAGAAAGTAACTCAATCAATTGGGTGGCGTAGGCGATCATTTCTCTCCACAATTCTCTGTCTTTAAACTTGATTATGAGATCATGAGAAAGTATATATATATATATATATATATATATATATATATATATAAAACTTAACAGGCATAAAATCCTTTGTTGAGGTTGAAAGACTCGCCGAAGACAGGAAATATTGGCGAACTACTTTGCGAGCCCTATGTGACGTCTAACGGCACGGGAAGGATATAAGATATATAAGATAAGATATATAAAACAGACAGTTATTCTCGTAGTTTCACTCTAAATGAGTATCATCCAAACTATCATTTTGCTACTCTTAAAAAAATATTACAGTCAGTTAAATTCAGGGTCTGCAGAGGGTCTAAAATAGCAAGTAGCATTGTTGAATCATGGAGGCATGTAGTCGACATCAAGTAGACGCTGGAAACGTTTGTAGTTATAGGAAGGAGTATGGCTTATATATATTTTTTTTAGTACAGGATGAGAGGGTTTTCCAAAAAATGTGCAGCAGGATAAGCAAAGTTTAGGTTTTGAAAGAAGAATATTGTTTTAAGGATTGACTTCATTTTGGGTTGGGGAGAGAGAGAGAGAGAGAGAGAGAGAGAGAGAGAGAGAGAGAGAGAGAGAGGAAAAGAAGCACTTTTTATAAATTCTCCCATGAATGAAATCAACACCGCAGACAAGACATTCGCCCGAAGACGCTGACACGACAGTTCCTTGTTTGCTTTATGTTGTTCCACAAAGTTATAAATTTCCAAGGATATGATGAATGGGGAGGCCTTCCTAAACAAAGTACAAGTGCTCTACTTTATATCTACTTTATAATGTTATGGTTGGTTGTCCGGAAAGGGAGGGGGGAGGGTTTGAACCATCTGCAAGAATTTCTCTCTTAAAGACACAAGCAGGAAACTTACCAAGTTTACCATGTGAGTGTTTCATAAATTCGAAGTGTACACGATGAATTTGGTGAATTCTGATCATAGGTATTCAAGTTTTGATCATTTTTATGGACAGGTGTTCAGGTGATCACTGGGTTAAATAAATTTGGGGAGGGGTTGCGGCGGGGGAAGGAGCTACCGGACGTCTTTTTGTGGTTTCTTTTGTGCCGTATACCTGGCACGTACGGAGGGGATCTTAAATCACCAGCACCTTCCTCGCACCACCCTTTGTTTGGTAGGAGCTGATACCTGTCTCAGGTCTGGAGGGGTTTTAGTAGGTTACGCTTGTCCTGGGTCGCCTGCTGGTCCTTGAGCCTTGAGTCAGACAGTGAAGGTAAGCACGACGTCTTGTCTTGAATTTCTCCCAGGTACTCTTTTTGTGAAGGTAACGTTTCTTCTCCTTGCTCTGCCCCTCCTGTTCTATGGCAATAAAAATTGGCGTTATCTTTGGGTTTTTTTTTTTCTACGGCCTTGCCTACTGTGCTTAGCAGTGCGAGGTTGAAGTGTGTCCTATTCGCTTGCCGTGCCTTCGTTCTATTTTGGGATCTTTGCCCCTCTGTGACAGACAGCGCCTGGGGGGGGGGGGGGGGGAGGGGGGTTGGCGGGACGGGGACTTTGTACACTAGCGCCGTGTATTTGTGCATGACTCATGTGTCAGTCAGGCGTACTCAAGACTTGTAATACATGTACCTAGCGAAACCGACCCCCCCCCCCCAACCAGGGAAAAAAGGAGAAAAATCCCACCAATTTATTCCGGACCAGCTACCTCCCCACACCCCCCCCCCCCAACATTAAGTGGGGAAAAATGCTCCTAAACAGGCGGGGTGTAACGGGGACATATGAGACTTGATGACATATGAGCTCAACTAATGTTCTGTTTGTGTCCTTATTGTAGAACAGGAAATCACGTGTGCTGGATGCATATACACGTACCTGATAAATGCAAGCAAATGTCGCAGGACCTGTTGGGGGGTCGGTCGTTTAATCGTTAATTCGGTTATTTGCAATGCGTACGGCGTGAGATTGCGTGTACCATATAGGCGGAGGAGGAAAGTACGTGGAGAAGGAAAGTACAAGGTTGGAATCGGAAATTACGTTTAATAATAAATGAAAGGAAAACGCGTTTTCAGGATTAATGGAAGCTGATGCACGCAATGACGTGGTTAAACTTGATCGTTAACCAGGCCTTATTTGTCCGCACGCTAAACCTTGACATCGATTCCTGTAATTTTTATACTGCCCAACTTCATAAACGGTTTTTTTTAACTGACTCTGATTTCACCAAAAAAATATTCTCATGATTGTAACTTCTCGGTTATTCTGCCCTCCAACTTCATCCAAATATACCCCTGACTGACTGTAACTTCTCAGTTATTCCACTCTCCGATTTCATCGAAAAATATTCTTATGACTGTAACTCCTCAGTTATTCCGCCCTTCAGTTTCATCCAAATATACCCCTGACCGTAACTTCTCAGTTATTCCACGCTCCGATTTCATAGAAAAATATTCTTATGATTGTAACTTCTCGGTTATTCCACCCTCCGATTTCATGAAAAAATATTCTTATGATTGTAACTTCTCAGTTATTCCACTCTCCGATTTCATCTAAATATGCCCCATCACTATAATTTCTCAACTAGTTCACACTTCAGTATCAACTCTTTCATGAATATTAAATTTCTGCTGTTCAGCTTCCACTCCACTCGAACCCATCTCCGACTCCAACATCCCTGGTGATACCGCAGACCCATAGTGGATGTGGTTCCATACTGTGACATGCGTTCATATGTCCTTGCACCCGTCCAACAAACAAAAAAATGGATTCCTCTAAACTGTTTGATCAAGGTGTGACTCTTAGTAATGAATATTAAGCCCCAGGTTTTATTGACTTTTAGAGGCTACTACGTCGATGTATTTAATCCTCACATATACTCGTACTTGGATCTCTACATGGACCTCGTTTGTTACAAGTGTGAATATGTACCTTGTGTCAGAAAGGTCAGAAAGAAAGGAGATAAAGAGAAGTGCATGTTAAAAGTGAACACAATTCTCTTAGCTCGTGATCGTGTTTTGACTAGACGCTTTTCGACTAATGTCCTTGGCTTCAGATACCCAGAGACCATGGTTTCTTTAAATATCTTTGGCCTGCTACTCATCCCATGCTTCGTTACAATCCAGAACCTTTTCCAAGTCTTTTTACTTCATAATGAAATCCTTGTGCTATAAAAGAACTCACTGATCTCTCGGTCGAAATATTGGTTGTTTATTCATCCTTTCTACATTATGAGAGACAAAATTAGGGCTGCAGAAATTCTCAGTGAAAGCAGAATCAGAAACTTAGATGAGGACACTTTGGTTGAGACAAGAAGAACTTTGAATGTTTGTTTTACAGAGGAGAACAGCTTTGTCACTTATACTTTGAAGGTTTGTTTTACAGAGGAGAACAGCTTTAACTCTTATACTTTGAATGTCTGTTTTGCAGAGAACAGCTTTATCTCTTATGGCTGAAAACACTGATAGTATATAAAAAAAACTGTAGCTGTAGGTAAAACTGCAGAATCTGCAGAAAGAAAACGTAATGTGACAATTATATCATTTACAGACTGAAAATATATGTTTGTAAATGAGTAATATATTGTTACAACGGTAACTTTAGAAGATGCTTCATATCTTGAGGATATGAAATGTATGATGACATTTGGAATTTCATCTCTTTCTGTTGTTTAAAAGGTAAAGGTAATCCTGTCATGCCCTTAGAAGCATATAGAGATATGGTGTTAGTGGCCATATTTTCCTTGACCTGTCAGCACACTAGAGGGTGATATGGTCAGTATCACGCCGGGCCGCCTTTCCTTACCCAACTTCTTCTACAGCTGGGTGACTGGGGCGCCTCCAGCCGGATTCGAACCGTCAACCTTTGCTATGAGAGACCAGTGCAATGGTAAATTGACTGACTTTGGTCAGAAAAAAAGACTACTTAATTCATAATACGGAACTATGTGATTTTAATAGAGAAGTAAGAAACTTCAGAATAACTTCGTTAAACAGTGACAGCATTAAACATTAATAACAGAAAGAGACCTGTATAAACTGAGATATAAAGATATTTGTACGTTAGCAGTTCGAGATTTTTCTGTCAGCCCTGATAGAGTCATGTGGAGAGCTACTCTGCACAAGGGCGCAGCATCATTTGAGGAGGAAATTAGGACCAAACTTGAAATTAAAAGATGCAGGTGCAAGGGAACTGGAACTTGCGTCTCGAACATTGTTTTCTGTTCCTGTGGCCGGCTATGCAAATCTAGCATTGATAGAGTCGGCCGTAAGAGGACCTTCCCCAACAAAATTATGCTTGGGAGAACCCACAACAGTTGATTATCTGTCTGTGTGAAACAGAGAGTGAAAGTTGTGTGATACAGGGCAGAATGTCAGACGGGCCTGCCTGCCAAATTCTTAACCTTTGGAAATTATCAGTTGATTTTCAATCCATCCATCCGTCCGTCCGTCCATCCGTCCGTCCGTCCATCCGTCCATCCATCCATCCATCCATCCATCCATCCATCCATCCATACATCCATCCATCCATCCATCCATCCAATTCCGTATATGTATCCCTGGATATTTCTGCGCTGTGGAAGCATAAACACATAAAGCAGCTTAACACAGTGCTCTAGATTTCGCCGCAGTAAATCTTAGAATGTGACTGAACGAAAGGGTCACTTTTGGTGACCCCCTGGTGCGCCTGGCGGCTGTAAAAGTATGGAAGTGGTAACACAAAACTGGGCTTAGAGCTGGAATCTGAGACCAAGCCAGGCAAAGAGTCGTGGGAGATTCAGCTGAAACAGAGCGTGGAAGAAAATATTTCTTAAGAATAGTTGGAAGAGAATTACTGTCAGAATGTGTGGAAGTAAGTGCGTCTCTCTATATGTCTGTGTACGTGGAGGGAAATAGAAGAGAGAGGCTGATTTTTTTTTTGGGGGGGGGGGGGTTATGGGTTGGAGAAAAAGTAAGAATAGGGCTTTATAGGTTCATGTTTAGCATTGAGGGCACCGCTGGGATTCATGTCCTTCTAGCAGGTCGCTCTTCTCAAACATCAAATTCTGTTTGTTGCAAGAGCCTGTGATTTTGATGAACTTCAGAATCTGTAGAAATCTCATGCATCTTTACTTATTTATGCGTTGTCACTTTTCTTCTAAGAAAGCGGTTTTGAAGCAGGCAGGCCAAACATTATCCTGAACAAGCTGTCTTATGGCAGGCTCTACCCCAAGCCTCAGCAGAGTGGAATTGTTACTGAAAAATGTCATTTAAAGTCTTCGGTTCTCAGATTCTTAACCATGTAAAATATGGAGCTCTACTAGAGCCATGTTAGCAGTTTTCTTCAGGTTTTCGACATAACCCAAAGAGCTTCTGCTTCAGGTCCAGAATCTTTGATCAAGGCGACATAAGTGTACGTGGGTTCTTTTAGAATACTTTGGCGCCTTCAAATTTCATGAAAAATAGTTCTTTGCTACTGACCTAAAAAAAAACTCTTTATTTCTCATTTTGTTCTCACAGTGGATATAGAGTCCCTACCCACAAGAAAGCACATAATGCATGTTTTAAAACAGAACAAGAGATTAATACGAGGGTAGCAAATTGTCAATGTCCTTTTCATATGTACTATCCAGGACACTACCATTTTGCAAATTAGAATTTTGCAAATTAGGATCTAGAACGAGGTCACATTGTTGTTCTAACTCCCTGCGTCCATGAGCTGAAGGTAAAGATCAAGACTCCCACGGAGTATTGTCCACATTTTCCTGGATACGTTGGCATACTAGCGGGTGATGTGGACAGCTTCATGCTGTGGTGCTTTTCCTTCTACAGCTCCAGAAGGAGCCAGGTATCTACTTCTACAGCTGGATGGCTGGGGCGTCACCGATCTTTACCATGAGAGGCGAGTGCATTAACTACTTCGCTACCCAGGACTTTTGCTGAAGTACCACACATTAATCCTGCACTCTTATAAACGCTAAACGGCACGATTCCTCCCTTTCAAAATATTTCCAGTTACTAAAGTAATTCGCACTAAATCAAAGCACCTTAACTTGGGCCTCATGAACTCCCCGGAGTCTACAGAAAGATTCCCGAGAGAGAGAGAGAGAGAGAGAGAGAGGGGTCCACGGACCGGCAGATAGATTGACTCGATTAAGAAAAAAAAAATTGGCATCATCTGGTTTCTGTTTATCGCTTTATTTTTAATTAGGGAATCAACAGCTGTTTTCAGGCTGCAAAAGTTTTCCACTGGGGCTAAAAAAAAAAAAAGGTTAAAGAGTCGCCGTACTAATTGATGATGGCAGTTGTTGGTGTTGTTTGTGCTTCCAATCCTTGGACCTCAGTACGCATGGTGTATTCTGTATGCCGGACCGTCAGTGTACTAAAGGATAAACAGATTTTGATGTTAACATCAGTGCCATGGATTTGAGACTACAAGGCAGAAGAATGAAACATACACATATTAAAGCAGGATTTTTTTTTAGGTGTACAAAAAGTATAATATAGATTTACTACCTGAAGAACACAGGCACTCCTCTCTGTTCAACAAGTTCATAAGGATTTAGAGAACTGAAGTGTCCGTGTGTGGTTATTTTTTAAAACCTGTTTTGTTTGTTGCTAACAGACAGCGGAAATATCAGGTAATGTAGTTCGTCCTTGAGATAACAGTGAACGTTTGTATGAATTGTAATATTTTTATGCTAATGAACTGAAATTAATACAAAAGTTTGTGTCAGGATTATTAGATGGTTTTTTGGGGGGTTTTTTTTTTGACATCACCGAACTGAAATTCCCATAACTTAATATTTAGATGTTTGTTGTGTAATGAAATTACTAAAAAATGAAATTGTATCGTGAGTTACATCTTTAATGAGTCTATAATGAAATTACTACTAACGTTTGACTCAGTACTTAGCTCTTTCACCACAAAACAACCCAGGGTAGTGTTGGCAGCTCTTGCACACCTGAGCCAATTAGTGCTCAGAGTGATATTTAAGCAAAGTCTAAATAAAATAACACATTTCTAACCCAGCTCACATAGACATTTTTTTTTAAAACTATAAAGTAATTTCCTTCCAGTTTCTTTCTAAGAACATTTCTCCTCAGTTTTGATATGGCACAGCATGAAAATGGAATCCAGGACTGAAAGAGTCAAGTCTTTGAATAAAATGTAAAGAAACCAGTGTAAACGTTTGTGTCATTAATTAGATCTTTGATAGCTCTGTAATGAAATTACGACAAACGTAGAGTCGGCAGTTAGATTTGACTTGGTACTGCTCTGATACCGGAACAAGCTTTTGCATAGGTTACCTGTCATTGCTTTGGAGTGTCAAATCGTTTCAGACATTTCGGTCAGGATTTAGATTTTGTGTTGGAACTGAAGTGCAACTACTAGAAAACATTTGTGTAAGTATTTTGGTAAAGCTTCCATAATTTGATACGTGATAAAAAGAGAGCTTTATAGTTTGACAAAAGGATTTCGAGGACTGTGATTGCATTTGGGCCGGGATATTTTTGTACAGATAATCTTATACCTGTGACATTCTAGTTGTAATGAGTCACGTTACATTTGCATGCCCTATATTAAGGTTATCGCATTTTTCGCTCGACTTCTTCATAAGTGGCCGTGCGCTTTAACGCTGGCTTCTCATCCGGGAGCTGTGAGTTCGAATCACGGCAAGGTCCTGTCTATTTTTTTTTCAGAATTAAAAAAAAAAAGCAAACATAAAAGTAAAAATAAAATAAAAATGCGATCTGTAAACTCCATGGCCAGAGATCTAGCTAAGAGGCTATTATTCCGCCAACCTCAAAATATTCATCCTCCAAGAGGATTCTGGGAAACCATTATATACGCTGTAGTTGACAAGTATATGCACTAGTACGCTCAGTTGCAAATGTATTCATACGACACACATAAACAAGCCTTCTTACTTACAGAAACTAATAACCGCAAAGAAGCATTGTCTATTGTGTTATAAACATACGCGGCTCATTAAAATCAGAATACAAAGTTTCTGCGTCTCAGATGCTAAACGCGAACTTCCCGTGGGGGTGGTGGGATTTGTCCTTTATGTACATTGTATGTGTGTGTGTGGTGGGGGGAGGGGGGAGGACTACAATCACTGCATGTTGTAAGTGCAACCAAGATCACACCTGTATCCAAAAATAACTGTTTTGCAGGTCGGTGCTGTCTCTGGTTAATTCGATCCAATGAATCCAGGTTTGTCTAACCTGGACCGACTTGTCAAGACACACATGAGATAGTACGCAGAGCAAAGAGAGACTTTGTATCTAGTTACGCATGCTCTGAGAGTGTTAGAAGGCCTTATACGTCAAACTGATCAGCTGTGAGACGTGTATGTTAACGGTCTGGAGCAGTAAAGTAACAACCAGGATAGGGTATACACGAGTACGTTTATAGTTGCGTTTATAAATATTTGCAAGGGTTGCGAGGTCAAACTGGCTTGTGTACTGACTTGCTCTGTTACAGAATGCGCCAAGAAACAATCTTTCTTTCTTTCTTTCTTTGCTACTTACATATATCATCATCATCATCATCATCATTGTTGGTCATCATCCAGTTCTTTTGATCCCCATCCGGGATGATGGGCGGGGAGAGGAGGGTGGGGGTGTCTATGAAGGGTAATGTGAAAGTCAAGGAAGAATCTTATGGAGGTCCCAGAAATAAATCTAGATTTTAATTTTTTTGGAAATTTTTGCTCATCTTAAGGACCTGAAGTTCCCGTGATATAGAATAGGGGATTTGTCTTCTGATTTATATTCAACTAATTATTTTGCTGTGTCAAAATTTATACTCTCTGTGTCTCTCCCTATGTTTCTGTCTCACCCAGTCTCTGTCCCTCGCTCCCTTTCTCTCTCTGTCTGTTTCTGTCTCTCCCTCTTTGTCTCGTTCTTTGTCTCTTTCTCTTTCTCTGCCTCTGTCTCTTTATATCTCTCTGTCTCTCTTAGAATCTCTCCCTGTGTTTCTCTCTGTCTTTCTTTTCCTCTCTCTCCTCTCTCTTCTTGTGACTCTCTATGTCTCTCTTAGAATCTCTCCCTGTGTTTCTCTCTTTCTCTCACTCTTTTCCTCTCTCTCCCTCTTTTCCTCTCTCTCTCTCTCTTTTCCTCTCTCTCCTCTCTCTTCTTGTGACTCTGTATGTCCCTGTCTCTCTCTGCCTCCCTGTCTATCTCTTTTCTTATCTCTTCTTGTGTCTCTCTCCCAGTCTGTCTTTCTCTCTCTCTCATACATGTTCTTCATGGATCAGTTAAACTATAAAATAACTAATTTCACTCTCTTGCACTGAGCAACACCACCACATAACCTTTCATAGACCATCACATAACGCTTAACAGAGCATCACATAACCCTTCACAGACCACCACATAACCCTTCACAGACAACTACATAACCCTTCGCAGACTATCACATAACCCTTCACAGACCACCACATAACCCTCCACAGACCATCACATAACCTTTCGCAGACCACCATATAACTTTTCACGAAACCTCAAGTTCATTTGGACCGATAATGATGATGGTAATAATGATGATACGCGAACATTAAAAACATTGCCCATTTCTTATTTGCTCATTGGAACAGTTTTTCTAACACATTACCAACTTTAGAATGCCTTTACTAAGATTCGTACGAGTAGATCGGGCCCCTACATTTTCTTCAAGTTTTGGTAAAAATCATTTCTCCAGTCGTTTACGTACATCAGATGTCGGTCCATTAGTGTTAAGTTTAAACAATTCAGCATTAAGGGCCGCGTATGATAAACACTTCCCCCCCCCCCCCTTAACACACAGTCCAGCTATGATTGAGCGTAGTATTTCTAGGATTGTATCAGTTATTTTCAGTTATATGACTTCGAGTATGCGAGGTTTTTGTAACCTCCTTATCATAGCCTTTTGTGAAGTTCACGGAATGTACCGGCCTACCTTGTTAAAAGGAAACGGTGCGTATTTCGGCACGTACACTACGTTTACCTGTATGTGGACTTTGATAGGGATGTGTAAACAGTTGCTTCTGATGGGTGATAGTATTTGGTTGTGTTTGTGGAAATTCCGGGCACGGAAAGATGTGTCATCAGAAATGAGGAGTATGGTATAGTTTTGTGTCGTGGAAGCCAAAACTTTCTGCTTGATTGTAGAAGCTGAAAATTTGTTCATCAAGTTTTGGCGAATTGCTGTCGTAAGATTTATTTAATCAAAATGTGATTCTTGATGGGGTATTTCCTTTTATCTGTCTCAGAGTTACATCAGTTGTTTATGGATTGGGACGAAGGCGCTGTTCAATTTGGCAACCAGCAAACCAGAACTGACATATCAGGTCTAGCCTGGCTAACCGGGCAGGGATCGCCATAGTACCCCCATGGCAGTGGAGTCTGCTAAAGAACCATTGCTGATCCCTTGCTTCAGTCACCCAGGGACTGAACAAAAATAGTCGCCGTAATCTGCTCTCAAGTCAAGTCCGACATGTGCCTCAATATCTTCACCGCAACGACTGCAGAGAAAATCATCTCACATTTCCAGAGAGATAGTAGTAGTAGTAGTAGTAGTAGTAGTAATAGTAGTAGTAATAGTAGTAGTATAGTAGTAGTAGTAGTAGTAGTAGTAGAAAAAGAAGAAGAAGAAGAAGAAGAAGAAGATTGGCTGGTATCATGTGTGTATAATAACACTTTAGCTTTAGTGCTGTTTCCTGTGTACTGTATATACCCGAAGTTTTGACTTGCTGTTTCCTGTGTACTGTATGTACCCGAAGTTTTGACTTGCTGTTTCCTGTATACTGTATGTACCCGAAGTTTTGACTTGCTGTTTCCTGTGTACTGTATGTACCCGAAGTTTTGACTTGCTGTTTCCTGTGTACTGTATGTACCCGAAGTTTTGACTTGCTGTTTCCTGTGTACTGTATGCACCCGAAGTTTTGATAGATGCTGCTTTGGAGTCCCATCCGTCAACATCATTGTTATTGCTATGTTTATCAACGTACCCAGGGATGCACTCATAAATACCCTAAGAATGAGAGCACAAGACACACTTTTTGTTTACAGTTCCTTAAGTTCACTATGTCACTGATACATCACGACAAGACGGACAGGAAGAAAATTAGATTCCAGCGCGGGCTTGAAGAAAATGATAGCGTTGAAGAACACAGAGTATCCCATGTTGTATTTTCATATCTTCAACTCGTGTCTTTTAGTATTCGTTTCCGACAATATTTAGATGAAAAGAAAAATAATAAAAGCCACTTTGTTTTCTTCACTGATTTACCAGTAACATAAAATATTAAATAACTTTGTATTTCTTTTCCTTCTTTCAGTATTCTAGGGGTTTCTAAATTTTCATTATCATTCATTTGCTGTTGTGAACTTTCCTTTTGTGCTTAATTATTTTTTTCTACCTTAACAAAGCTCTTTGGCTGAAATATTATTTGTTCTGCTTTTCTGAATCATACATTTCTTTCGTATCCAGGAACTGATGCCCTATGTAGCCCTAGCGACTCAGTCCAGTGTAGGTTTAGCGATCCAGTCAAATATAGCCCTATCGACCTAGTAAATATAGCCCTATCGACCTAGTCAAATATAGCCCTATCGACCTAGTCAAATATAGCCATAGCTACCTAGTCAAATATAGCCCTAGCGACCCAGTCCAGTGTAGCCCAGAGGACCTATAGCTGACATACTAGAGTCAGGGTTGACGACAAAGACCTTGCTCCACCTCTCCGATGTTACCTCCAGCAGCAGACCCATCTTGGTTAACGATGCACGGATTGTTATAGTCCCAATCGGGGTGGAGTCTACTAAAGAAGCACTGCACACCCCCTGCTTGTTTGCCCTACTCAGAGCTCGAAAAAAATATACACACACACACACAGAGCCACAGTAACCCACTCTCAACTCCACACGATGCAGTGCATCATCACCTTCACCACATCGGGTGCGCGGAACATTATGCTCACAGTGCCAAGGAGATACAACAACACAACAGCAACAATAATGACAACAACTTTCATATCCAATTTCCATCCTTTTGTGAAAGGGCACCACAAACATCTTCATTCGCTTTTATCTTATGTGGTCTTAAATGTCAAGTGTCCCTTTTAAAGTTTCCTTATTTCGGATTACAGACCTATTTTTTTTTCCTTCACAAGCAACATCCTGCGCACCTGAATCTTGCTTGTGTTAACCAATTGAAAGTGAATGTTGCGTTTTATGTTAAGTATGAATAATGTTGCTAGTTGAAGATGAAGGACGAAGAACGAACGAAATAAAACAGGCTGGTCTTATAAATAAGAAACCGGAATTGTTTTCAACCACGTCGGTAGCACTGAACAAACAGATAAAACTATTATGCAGGCGAGGACAGGAAAACAGTAAACCAAGAAACTGCCAATATTTTTTTTAAAAGGACCCTGTTGCTGGTTGATGTTGTTCTTCTTCTTGTTCCTCGAACATTCTTAAAAATCAAGTTGAATGTCCTTGAAGAACGGGCAGTCCACCTTAAATTGTCAACATCGGCACACGGCTTGGTCTGGGCTGGTGTAGGTGAAGTCCATTTGTTCCTTCTCTGTTAGGCCAGTCCTGCAGGCAGGTAATGGGTTTTCGGTTTGTTTGCTTTTTTTTCCCTTCCCCCCATACAGGTGCGACAAATCAGGAATGTTCCGTCTCAGATGATGTGAGTTATTTAGTCTTGACCTTCCAGCGTGCTTCCTCTGCCTGCTGTCGCATGGAATTATGGTCTACGTTTAGCGATATTAATTATCTCATTGACGTCATCCGCGTGATAAATGCTGAATTCTAATAACATTTATCTACTTCACCGTTGACGTGGGCTACAGAGAATAGTAGGAACAAGTGAGATAACAGTTTTTGGAGTGTGTCCCCCCCCCTCCCTCTTTTTGCCCTCCACGAAGACCTGGGAATGTGATACGGGCTTATGTGACTTTCTGAAGGAAGGGAACGCAGCAGAAAGAGTAGCATTCTGTAGCAAGTGAGGCTTGATCGCCACAGGCTGAAAATCGCTGCTGTAAATAAAATGAAATTGTGCAGATTACTATTTTAATGAAAATTAATGGTAAAAGTCAATCTCCGCGGCGGCGATGTGTCCGCAGTGAAGATAAATGTAGCCCTATCGTACAACAAAGTTATCTGTGGACTATTGTGTTAGGGTCCATTTTTTCCATTAGGTGCACCGAAGGGTGATATGATATCCACTAGGACTGCTCACCTTTCCTTTCCTACTTCAGAAGATTTGCGTCTGAGACAGCTAACCTTTCTACAGCTTTATGACTGAGAGGCCTCCGGCTGGATTGGAACCGCCGATCTATGTCATGAGAAACTGGTGCACTATCCACTTCGCTACTCTGGTGCAGTGTGTGTGTGGGTTACGAAAGCAGGTGCAGAAAATTCAGTTTGTAATGTGTGTCATATGGTCTCATGGGTATATGCTGTCAGTATTCTAGTGAAATCAGTTTTCTAGCCATGCTATTATTCTAGTCATATCAGTGTTCTAAATCAGTAGACTAGTCATAACAATATTCTAGCCATATCAGTATTATAGTCATATAAATATTCTCGCCACGTTAGTATTCCAGTCATGTTAGTATTCTAGCCATGTCAGTGTTCTAACCATATCAGTATAGTCATATCAGTATTCTATCCATGTTAGTAATCAAGTCTGTATTCTGACGTCCCATGTACCCGAGTGCTATCATTTCTCGAGATGCTCTCGCTGTCCCAGTGCTGTCACATTTTCTGATTTTGTCTTTCCATGATGATGTCCTGAATCAAGCGCTGTCTCTGTATGGGCACTGTCCCTGTATGGGCATTGTCCTTGTCCTTGTTTTGGTGTATCTGATATTTGTCAAATCCCCAGGTTGTCTGCATCCTGGTGCAGTCTGTGACCTTGTGCGGGCTGGGACGTAATGTCTTTGATCTTAGAATACATTTTTTGTTGCGGAAAAAAAATTGACGGCGATAGATAGATACAGAAAAGTAATAATTTAACAACAAAAAGCGGAACACGAGGCAACAATAAATTCACTTTTGTGTGTATATTTACTTATCGGCATCGTAATACGTTACATGAGATTACTATCTGTAAGAGGGGGGATTTGTCGGGAGAGGGAGGGAAGCGAATGGCGCCCGACTGATAAAATGGATCTAAATATCCCAAATATTCCAGGTTTCTTATCTTATACCGAAGAAAGGGGAGAGAGAGAGAGAGAGAGAGAGAGCCTGTTGATAAGTATGTAAAAAAAAAAACAGAGAACAGAAAATAGTATGGTACGAACGTACACAGTTTCTTTGTTATGACTTCAGCTTACTTTGAGATCCTGCTGTACACATGACTTTGTGCTCATGGTAGTCGATGCTGTGGTGACGATGATGAAACACAAGCTGATGAAGAATGGATTAGGCTGCTGTCGTTTTACTTTCTGTCCATTTCTTCGCTCCCAATTTCCATTAATCTGGATGATATATTATTACTGAGAGCTGTCTGTAGGGGGTAGGACAACGCTACTGAGCGACCTTAGTTCATTCTTTCTAGCTACTGTACCAAGCCCTGTCAATCAGAAGTTCCATTTAAACGAACAAGAACATGGGCTGGTAAACGTTTTAAATTCCTCGTCTTACTTACCGTTGTTAGCACGCCTTTTTATCCTTTAAGGTATGGGCAGTGCTTCTTTTTTTCTCTTTCTGTTAATCATTATGATTATTCATGGACACTGAACAAAACACCTGAGAAATACATAAATGCCTTTGAATGTAAATGCTACAGAAGAGTTCTCCAAATATCGTGGACACAACAAAGAAGAAATATATCTATACTACAAGAGCTTAATATTGAAGAAGGCTGGCTAGTAAAGAGGATTAAAGAGAGAAAACTTAAATATTTTGGACACATTAAACGTCATGATAATTTAGAGAAGACCGTATTGGAAGGATACACAATGGGAAAAAGAAAAAGAGGAAGACCAAAACGAAGATGGCTGCAAGAAATCGTTGACGATCTGGAAATGGATGCAACAGCAGCAGGCCATCTTGCTCACAACCGAGGGGCCTACAGGAGTGCTGTCAGGGAGGCAAAGTTCCGCAAGGGACATGCAAATGAATGAATGAATGAATGTTAATCATTTAAGTGATCTTTGTAAATGCGCTCTACTGTAATCATTTAAGTGATCTTTGTAAATGCGCTCTGCTGTAATCATTTAAGTGATCTTTGTAAATGCACTCTACTGTAATCATTTAAGTGATCTTTGTAAATGCGGTCTACCGTAATCACTTAAGTGATCTTTGTAAATGCGCTCTACTGTAATCATTTAAGTGATCTTTGTAAATGCGCTCTACTGTAATCATTTAAGTGATCTTTGTAAATGCGCTCTACTGTAATCATTTAAGTGATCTTTGTAAATGCGCTCTAATGTAATCATTTAAGTGATCTTTGTAAATGCGCTCTATTGTAATCATTTAAGTGATCTTTGTAAATGCGCTCTACTGTAATCATTTAAGTGATCTTCGTAAATGCGCTCTACTGTAATTATTGAGTCGTTTAACACGCTGCACTTTGGAGTATAGAAAATAATTTTTAAAAAGATGCCAATAGGAAGAGACCTTCATGGGCAAACTTCTAGGGGCTATTAAATAATTTTGGCTGCCTGGTGAGGCACCAAGTTCGAATCCCAGTAGTGGGATTTTTTTTTTCTGGGGCCACCACACCAGAAAGGCCCGGGGTCCATTCGGCCTCAGAAAATTGGTGCCAGAGAAATCTGGTGAGACAGATGCGGCCTAGCGTGATACTGACCACATGACACTTTCATGTGCCGATGGTCGTGTAATTAAGGACCTAATACCGTACCCCCAGCATGCTTATTTCGGCGTGGAAACGGGGATTTTTACCTTTACCTTCACTAAATAATTTGTTCTTATTAAAAACATTTGAAGGGGAAAGGATGTAGAGACGGGACGGAGACATTACCCTTTTTTACAGACCTATTTCATAAGTTCTCTAAGCGATATTTATCTCCTATCTATGAAAACTCAGTAGGTATATTCACATTCTCTTCAGTTTCTCCATGTTCATTTGTTTGTTTGTTTGTTTATTTGTTCTGTTTTTATTGTACACCACGTCCTGTACAGTCTCATAGCAAGTGTCCAGTTCCGTTAGTTACATGAAGCTCAATTTAAATTTCTTTCTCTCTTCTCCTTGTCAACAGAAAGAGTGCGACAACTACATGAGGGTGATGGTCTGGAAAGATGTGGAGAACGTATACTACATATGCGGTACATACGCTTACCAGCCTCGTTGTCGACATTACATAATCGATGTAAGTACTCTCACTGAAGTTATAAACCCGTTTCCTAAGTCCTTTAAAGTCAAAATGTCAAGATTGTGCTATAAACCCATTGCCTAAGTCGTGAAAGTCAAAATTTCAAGATAGTGTTATAAACCAGTTGCTTAAGTCATGAAAGTCAAAATGTCAAGAGACTGCTATAAACCTGTTGACTAAGTCATGAAAATCAGAATATCAAGATAGTGCTTTAAGCCTATTGTCTAAGTCATGAAAATATCAAGATAGTGCTTTAAACCTATTGTCTGAGTCATGAAAATCAGAATATCCAGATAGTGCTTTAAGCCTATTGTCTAAGTCATGAAAATCAGCATATCAAGATAGTGCTTTAAGTCTGTTGCCGTATACATTTTTTTAAAAAAGTGATGAGAGTGAAAATATCAAGATATTGTAGCCGAAATTGACGTATTTCTTTGTTTAATCTCTTAATGCATGAATTTATTTCCTGATAGAAAATATTCATAGGCGTGGCTGAATTGTCATGAGAGTTTAATTATGATGCCTACATCACAGCTCCTGCAGTTTTTGTCTTTGGTTCATGAGACACCAAAATAAATAAATACATTAAAAAGAAAACATAATATTGTATGTCATTCCCTATGTTTAGTCTAAAAGATGCCGATAGTTAAATTATAAGCTTCGTTAATTTATTACACAAATCTGATATTAAACGTACTTTTGATATTAAACGTACTTGTGTGTACCCCTTTAAACATATGTGTATTTCTATGAGCTTACAAGCTCTTCTGTGAACTTACGAGTTTTTATGTGAACTTGCGAGTACTTCCATGAACTTACTATTTCCTCTATGAGTGTGCAAGTTTCTCTGTGAACTAACGAGGTTTTCTGTGAGCACTGTTACGAACTTTCATGTTCCTCTGCGAAGTTACAAGATGCTTTCTATCTACGAGTTTCTCTTTGAACTTTCGATCAGCTCTATTAACTTACGAGTTCCTTTGTGAATTTACGTCTCATTGAACTTACGAGTACTGCTGTATAAACGTACGTAATCAATATCCGCATTTTTCATTTTCTGTTAGTTTGTTGTTGGTTTACAGGGGTTTTCCCTTATAAGAAGAAAAAAATTGTTTGTTTGTTCATGCAGGATAACGGAAAGTTTAAGATGATAAAGAGTGGAAATGAAGTGGGTACAGGAATCAGCCCTTTCAATCCAAGCCACAACTCAACGGCCATTTATGTAGGTGAGTTTACAAGTCTGATACACTACCATGGGGAAATGAATGGGAATTCTGAGTTTACCACTCTGGTACACTTCCATGTGGGAGAGAGTAGGAATTCTGAGTTTACCTGTCCGATACATTTCCATGTGGGAGAGAGTGAGAATTATGAGTTTACCTGTCCGATATATTTCCATGTGAGAGAGAGTGAGAATTCTGAGTTTACCTGTCTGGTACACTTCCATGTTGGGAATGAGTGGGAATTCTGAGTTTACCTGTCCAGTACACTTGAAATTGGAAATTGAGTGGGAACTCGGAGTTTACCAGTCTGATACACTTCCATGTGGGAATGAGTAGGAATTCTGACTTTGCCACTTTCATAGTGTGAGTGAGTGCATGTTGGAATGAGTGTGAATTCTGAAAAAAAAGGTAGAAAAAAATAATAAAGGTAACACGTAATATATGATGCAGCTAAAAAAAAAGTCTGTAAAAATAGCTGGTCTTGGTATTACACTGGATGAAGGGAAGAAAAGTAATTGATTACGGTAGATTCGTGATGCGGTAGTTAAAATATCTGTGGCTGAGTTGAGTAGATGAGCGTGAAAATAGAAGCGATTCTAGTGCGTACTTTTAACATAATTCTAAAAGTCGTAAACAAATGAATATTCCAGTACATTGCCGAGACCACGAAAGGCATACGTAAATGTGGATCCTGGTTATTGTATCACGAGTACGAATGTCATATCATTCGTTCATTTGCATGTCCCTTGCGGAACTTTGCCTCCCTAACAGCACTCATGTAGGCCTCTCGGTTGTGAGCAATTTGGCATGCTGCTGATGCATCCATTTGCAGATCATCAACGATGTCTTGCAGCCATCTTCACCTTGGTCTTCCTCTCTTTCTTTTCCTCCATTATGTACCCTTCCATGACGGTTTTCTCTAGATTATCATGACGTTTAATGTGTCCAAAATATTTAAGTTTTCTCTGTTTAATACTGTTTACTAGCCAGCCTTCTTCAGTATTAAGTTCTTGTAGTAAGAATATATTTGTTCTTTTTTGTGTCCATGATATTTGAAGACCTCTTCTGTAGCATTTACATTCAAAGGCATTTATGTGTTTCTCAGCTGTTTTGTTAAGTGTCCAGGTCCCACAGGCGCCTATATGTTGCAATGGGAAAGATGCATGCCCTTAAAAATCTTATTTTTGTAGTTATGTCTGTTCCTCTCCACAGATTCTTTAGTTGTTTTACTTTCTGAAGAGCGATAGATGTCTTCTTTTTAATTTCCCTCATTGTATCGCCATTATTAGTTGGCAGTGATCCAAGATATTCAAAACTCTCCACTTCTTCCAGTATTTCCTCATTGATAAATATATCAGCTGCCGTGTTTATTTTGTCAGTTGTCATCAATTTAGTTTTCTTCGCATTAAGATAGAGGTTTTACTCTTCATTATTCTTATGAATTGACATAATGTCATATACAAGCGTGTATATCAGTATAAGAACATGAAAACTGCAAACAAATACATTTCAGAACATTACTATAATGGCGACTGGTTGAGTGATCAGGCGCTCGGTCTAATCCGGTGGTATTATAATATTGTTAGGTTGTGTACTATCATATTGTTGAAAAAGATGTTATTTAATCAACACATCACACATCGAGGTTTCACATCATTACAACATTCGTTAGACCAGAGCAAGTCCGAGGAAATGTTCACTGCATTCATTTATTTTGACAGATAAGGTCAAGATGTTATCGTCGACAACATAGCTCGGAATAAGATATAATATGACATAAAATTCGTTCATTTCGTCGTTGAAGCACATAATCTTTTGTTCACTATATCAAACTCTAACATATTCTACATGTAGCATTTCAGCAATGTTCTCAGCTTCAGTATTCTACATTTGATAGGTTAACATTTCATAACTCAGTACTATGTCAGATCTGCAATACGTGGTCAATTAATTCCTCGACTAAATCCCGGTACTCGAAGTTTCAAGGTAACAACTTCTAAATCACTTAATACACATCTTCAGTCTAACACTACTTCTTGTTCTGTTTCCTGTTCTTTTACTAGACTGCTTGTGTTCTCCTTTCGTGTCCCCCTGGTGTTCTACTGTCTTCCTTCTCTTGCTATACTCTAAAACTACCTCCCTGACTTATACGTCGTAAGTCAATTGTCCAATAGGCCGCCCCTCTAAATATTTAATTGGTCATTGGACCTAGTCAGCCTACTCCTTTGTTTCAAAACCGCGTGCAAATCGAGTCCTAAAATGAGCAACCGTGCCCTACGTGTTAGTTGCTTCAATTCCGTCTATCTAATTGTTATTTTTAATTAAGTCCACTATCTCTTTCATGGCGTATGCTTCAGGGATTAGTCCGTTCTCTATTCTGTCGCTAACAACAAAACCCTTGGCCCTAACTACATCCGTCAAGTGTCATGTCTATTTTTCCACCTCGGCTAGGTGTTCTTGAGTGTTTACGAATCATCGCGTTGTTAGTACCGGACTAATTTACTTCAGAGTGAATTTCCTTAATACTTCCTATCTATCGGCGTCACAGTGTCTGTCTTTTGCCTCCTCTGTTTACCTTTGATTAGCTTTATGCATTTCTAAGTATCTACTCTTCTGTTGCTATTTGATGTTACTATTTTGCCTACAGTATATTCATAATTATATTCGTAATTATACTCATAATCATATCATTAATAATAATACTAACAATACTATAATCATTACTTACAAGGCCATGCTATATAATCAGGTTCAAGTCCCAGCAGTGGATTTTTTTAAACTCAGCCTCTAAATATGGGTAAAAAATCTTGGAAGGTAAATCCGCCCAGGCGTGATAATGACCACATCAAAATTTCATGTGCCGAAGGTCGTGGAAATACGGGCCTAAACACCGTATCCCCCAATATGCCTCAATGCCACGGAAATGGAAAATTTACCTTTACCTTTACCACACTAAAAAGGCCTTTGGGTCTATCTAGCCTCTGGTTCTAAGGGCTGTTATAGCCGGAGGTGGGGTGGGGAATACGCTCTCAATTCCAATGAAACGTCTCTAAGGCGTGCTTCTCAAATAGCCTCTGACAGTCAAATCCAGCTCCTGGCCTTCTCGTGGCAGAACTGTTTAAACTAACAGGAGAAGGAGCAAAGGCGAATATCTGGCTCCTGAAAAACAGACGCTTCAGGTTAGATGAGAGTCATGTTTGGTAGTTCATCTACCGCTGTTGGCGAGATTCTTCAGCTGCCGTGCGTGAAGTGGGGCTCCTCCCGGCCAGTGAAGAAAGATGCAAATGGGATTGTCGCGAACGAAGAAGGTGAAGACCTAGTCTCTGAAAATGGGTAGCGGAGAAATCTGGGAAGGTATATGCGGCCAGGCGTGATACTGACTACATCAGACTTCCATGTGGCGAAGTTCTTGGAAATATGTGTCCAACTCCTTATCCCAGTATGCCTTAATGCCACCGAAACTGGGATTTTACTGTTGAAAAAAAAAAAACTTTGGTCATAAAAGTCTTACAAAATGTGGACTTCAGTACATTATTCTGCCTTCTTTTTAGATATGCAGAAAAAAAAAAAAAGGATAACATGAAGAAATCCACAAGAGTTTAGAAATAGCCAGCATCTAAAATAAGAGATTGTACACCGAAAATAGATACTCTATAATCTGTTTTATGGGTGGACGTTCCTTATTATCCCTTTGCGTCAAAATCTTAATTACCTCAATGGATGTTTTCCTCTGCATTTGCTGAAGATGGCATTAACCGTCTCATCTTACCACTTATCTTTTGACGCGGACTTCATCTGTCAAATATTTAACAAGAAAATTTATATACACTTTTGGCTTACCCCGCCTGTTCTCAGAAGGTAATCGAAATGAAGATTTGGCCAGCACAACTTGCGGGTAATTTGATATAATAAGCAAACACGTGTTCCAGATTTGAGTCTTTTTTTTTTTCCATGAAAGATCTTTGGCATGACTTAATGACTCAGGTGAATCTTCGATGAAATGTCTTTTGCCTGACGTAATTACTTAAGTGAATTGTGGAGGCGTGAAGTCTTGATTCTTGGCTGTGATGTCCCATAGAAATTTTTCTTTCTTTACCTCCTGTGCAGGTAGCGTTTTAGAGATGGTGTCATTATCACGTTACGACTTAGCGCACGTAGTGAGGCTCGGCATATTGTCATTCCGCGGGTCTCAAGAGGTTTACTGCCAGCACAGTTCAGCTTATTTTTAACCGTTTTAAATCTTTCTTCTAGCAATAGTTTCCCCGATAAGCGCCCGTGCCAGGAGATGCAATCTTATTTTTACTTGGCTGTGTTGCTTCTCTGAAACTGTCTAAGATGATGCCCGTTATATTGTTTTTTTTTCAAAATCGAGTCATTTTAAGAATTATCTGATATAACTCTCAGCGTCATTATCATCTTGTGCTGTCTGTCAGGGAATTAAGGCTGCCATGAATCACCAACCTGGCCTGGTCCTTGCTCTCAAGACGTCCTCCAGCGAGCTGAATGCCATCAATCTCTTTATGTTGTCCGCTCATGTATATCGTTGCTGTCATCTTGCTTAGTTTTCCTTTTACTTTCTCTAAAATATGATTATTATTATTTTTTTTTACTAGAATATAATTCATATATCCAGAATATTTTAAATGTCCAGTTCTGTGTTTAATTGTTTCCTTCTTTTTGAAGTTGAAATGACGTCGTACTTTTTTTTTCTTTTCTTTTCTGTCCAAGGAACATTTCTCTAGCATATCTGGCTTCTGGTGCCTTTTTTTTGGGGGGTCCATTTTTAAAACTTCAATGTAGTATGAAGCGTAGGTAATTTGTGATGAGTCTCACCTTTAGTTTCTTTCCCATGTATTTGGAAGCAAGAGCGAAGCACGTTTCATTCTGTTGAAAGTTCATTTGATCATTCCTATTCCTTTATTAATTTTATGTTCCACAACTCCCATCGTCTGATGTTACATGCCCCAAATACATGCATTTTTTATCACTTGTTCTAGTGTCTCTCCATTAAAAAAAAATGTTTATGGATGCTTTTTCTTCGTCTCAGCTGACTGCCATGATTTTAGTCTTTCTAATATTTATTTCTAGTCCATGCTCTTGGCTTTTTGTTTAGTGTCAGAAGATTCTGTTAGTGTTCTGGATTTTCTGCTGTCGACGCTGTGTCATGTGGATGCCTGATGATGTTAGGTGTTTTCTTTTTTCATTACTAATTAATCCAGACATCTCATTAAATGAAAAATCCTACAGCATGTTCAATGCGTACTCACGTTTTAAAAAAAATCTGCTCAGACAGAGAAGGTCATAAAGTGCGAATTCCTGGCTTGTGTACTCTGCGTATTTTCACATTTTTTGTAGGTATTTTTTTTTCAAATCAAGTTTGTCCCCCTCACCCCCCCCCCCCACACACACACAGAGCAAATAGCCTTCGTGAAATCAAAAGGCAGCTTCAGCGAACAACGTGTTTCCGCTGTGGTCCTGTGTTCGGTGCTGTTTATATTCTCCTGTCACTGAACATCCTCGAGGAAGCACCTGGTCATGTTCGTTAGAGACGGTCAAATCTTTATACCTGAACAGTTTTACCTGTCTCTGTGTACACGTGGGCGGAGTTGCAGTCGTGACGCGATCTATGCTTTCACGGGACGTCAAGTTTACCTTTGGTGTTGCGTGCACCATTTGATTATACATTTGGTGTCCAGCATGGGTGTATGCACCTTTAAGAGTTAAACTGTAGGCAAATATATTCCCATGGCCGTTTGTAACTTGGTTTTAGTGCGATCTACTGACAAAAATCCCGTCTGTAAGAAGTGAGTACTAGGCTTCGATGGGAGCTGGGAATGGCGGGGCTTGGGGGTGACCACGTGACTGTCTGGTACAGCGATTCCCAACCTTTGTTGAGTCCGAACATACAACAGTGCCACGTGATCAGCGACCCCACCCTGGACCAGCAGTGCTACGCAATCCACGACCCCGACTCTAAAACAACAGTGCTATTTGATTTGCGACCCTAAGCCGACAGTGCCATATGATCAGCGTCCCCACTCTGAACCAGCAGTGCTACTTGATCCGCGACCATAAATCAGCAGTGTTAAGCTATCCACGGCCCCGATCCTAAAACAGTAGTGGTACTTGATCTGCGACCCTAAGCCAGCAGTGCCACGTGATCAGCGTCCCTAAGCCAGCAGTACTACGTGATCAGCGACTCCACCCTGAACCAGCAGTGCTACGTGATCCACGAATCTAAGCCGGCACTGCTACGTGATCAGTGACCCTAAGCCAGCAGTGTTACGTGATCAGCGAACCATGAAAAAGATTTTTAAAAACCCCGTTGAAATTCAAATAAAATTAACAAGGACTATTTCCTTGGCTTTAACATAACATAACTTTGCTTCCAGTCATAAATGGTTATATAACACATATCACTTCTTAAATTAATGCAGTATTTTTCTAGATATTATGAAATTCTCAAAGCATCAAGAAAAAATACTAGTTTAAAAAGAAAAAAAAATCACGGGAAAGTAGTCAGTGTGGCTGTTGTTATTTTAATATTTGGATTCAATCAATCAATCAAGTGCCTTGCCTGCGTGGCGTAGGCGATCATTTCTCTCCACAATTCCCTGTCTTTAGACTTGATTATGAGATCTGCCGGTGACTTTCTTCCTAGCCACACTGACAGTTATTTCTCTCTCTTGTCTTCCTATGTTTCTTCTTCTCTCAGTTTTTCCAGTTGCCAAAATGTGTTCCAATTTTCCTCTTCTCAGAAAATGTTCTACAAATCTCACTTGTCTGCCTCTGGTCTTTGCTGTAATTTGCCTTTTAACTACAACCTCTCTTAAGACGTCTTCATTAGTTTTCTTGGCTGTCCATGGTATCTTCAACATCCTTCTTATGAACTACATTTCCATGGCCTCCATTTCTCGCTGTACTCACTTATTAATAGACCATGCTTCACATCCATAAAACAAAACTGGCTCAATGTAACATTTAAGTACTCGGAATCATGTTTCCATTTGTCATAGATCTGTTGCACACGATGTTTCTCATTTTCTGGAATGCTGACTTGGCCTGAGCACATCTGCTTTTTATTTCTTTGTGACATTTCCCATCAGCTGTTATAAATGTTCCTAAGTACTTGAATCTATCAACTTGTTTCAGTTCTGTGCCATCGATGGTAATGCTACATTTTAGTGGTATCCTTTTCTTTGAGATGACCACCACTTCAGTCTTCTTTTTGTTCAGACTGAGACCTTTACTTTTTCTTCCAGGAAGCACGATGTCCAGAAGAGTCTGTAGCTTCCCTTCACTTTTAACAACCAGAACTGTGTCGTCTGCATATCTTAAGTTGTTAAGGTTGTAACCGCCAGTTGATATCCCTGACAAGCTCTCCATGTTTCTCATTATGTTTTCACTGTACAAGGAGACGAGGTTAGAAGATAGAACACATCCTTGCCTCACTCCCAGTTTTATGTCGTGGAATGCTCCTATTTGGTTCTCAACTTTCATTGCTGCTGATTGCTGCCAGTATATGTTTTTAGTGAGTTTCAGATCTTTCCCATCTATGTTGATGTCTTCTAGCATTCTTATAATTGCTGTGTGTCTCACTTTATCAAATGCTTTACAGTAGTCTTATGCTCTATGAAGTATAGATCCGTCTTTACTTCTATTGATCTTTTCTTCCCATCAGTGTTATATATATATATGGCATTACTTGTGCCTTTTCCTTCGACGAAGCCACCCTGTTCTTCAGCGATTTCTTGTTTTATTTTGCCCCTGGCTCTTCTCATGACAATATGAAGCAGGATTTTGGTAATATGGCTTTGAAGTGGAAACCATAAAGTGGTAGGATTTCCGTAAAAACCAAGTTGTTTTCGTTTATATTACAAGGTAACTTAGTTTCATTAAAAAAATTTTTTTTTAAATACTGTCTTCTCGTGACCCCTAAGTTGGGTTGGGAGCCTAGATTGGGAACAACTGCTCTAGTATGCTGTCAGGTCAAGGAAAATGAGGGCACTAAACTCTTTTATCTCAGAGTGGCTCTGTGACATGACGGGACGTCAACGTTTAGTGACAAAATAAAGCTTTTTAAAGATCCATTTATCTGGCTAAGTTTCTCGTCTCTCACCGACGTTAGAAGTGTAAAGATAAGGGTTTGTCCATGTTACAACATATCGTGTTGTGGGAAGTTGCAGCGAACATACATCTTCTTCTTCTTTACTGCAAGCTGGTGTTCTTTGCGGCCGATGCGTCGAAGATACAGAGGTTGAGCATGATGCCGGCCTAGGTACAGGTTACGGTGGCAGTCGCTGAGTGCAGCTGAAAAGCAAGGTGTGTGCACTGCTTCTTAAGCAGATTCCACCACCGTGGGGGCTACAGCGATCTCTGTCCCGCTAGGCATGCTTGACCTGTTACCGGGGTTACCAACGGAGAGGTTGGACAGGTGTCAACCTTGACCCTGGCATGTCAGATATGGGTCACTGACTTCTAAATTGGGCAGCGTCTTTTCACCTTCCCCCCCCCCCCCCAGCCAAAATTTATAAATCATAGTAATACGATCTGGTTAGAGATGATATGTGAGCTATAAGAAAATACATGTCATTAGACTGGTATTTGTGATGTTTGTGTATGCGTATATGTAGTGATGGTTTGTGGGGACGGTTGGGGGGGGGGGGAGGAATAGTGAAAATAGATCAATGAACACAGTCACATCAGAATTCATAATTACTCATATAACGCAAGCTCTGAACCATAAACAAAATTATAACAAGCAAGCAGTGCATTACCAGAGAATAACTGAAAATTAAACCTTACAATGCACCAGAATGAGCAGGTAGTCCAGCCAAGAGGGGACTGCGCTGTCAGTACCTGGTCCGTGCCTCATTCCTACAGGTGATCGCGAAATCAAGTTCTGCACGCGCTGTCTCGCCTCACAGGGAAACCCGGATGTAAAAAAACAACAAACTGTGTAACAAAAGAATGCATGTTACAATTGTAAAAATAAATTACACTTGCGGTTTTACACCGGTTTTTGGCTGGCTGTCTTACATGTCTTTTACAGGTTAGCAGGTAAAATGTTTTCCTCAACATTAGTTTTTGATAGGAAGTAAAATGTTTGACGACATTGCTTTTGGTAGTAAATAACATAGTTTCGCAACTTTATTTAAGTAGTATATTTTTACATTAGTTAGGAAATAAAATGGTTTACTACAATTGTTTTCAACACCATTGCTTTACATACAAGGTCTGACAATTAAGTAATGAGACTAATCCCATTAAAAAAAATAAAATAAACAACAATTGAAGATATAACCCGTATTTTATTCAAAGTAAGCCCCTTGTGGGGCACGATCTAGCAAACGCTGGAACGACCTCTGTAATTATTCTGTTGGTATGGCCCTTAAACTCTATGTTACGGCCCTTTGGATGTCATCAGTATCGTCAAAGAAGCGTCCTTTTAATGGTAACTTTAATTTGGGGAATAGAAAGGAAACAAACCTGGGGGAATAGGGTGGATAGCTGAGAACACACACTTGTTTTTGGGCCCAAAATTCCTGTACAACTACCGCCTGGTGACCCGGTGCATTATCATGAAGAAGGAAAAAACTGCCAACTGTTGAATACTCCGGTCGGACTCGGAGAATCATTTTCAATAGACGTTTCAAAATACTTGAATAAACTTTGACAGTGAAAGTTTGTCCCTCTGGAATAAATTCTTTGTGAATAACTCCTTTGCTGTCGTAGAAGCACACCGACATTGTCTCCATTTTCGACTTTTGAAGACGAAATTTTTTGTCTTCTGGTGATGATGATGAGTTCTACTGAGCACTTTGGGGTTTAGGTGTGAGATCATAGCGGGAAATCCATGTTTCATCCTCTGCAATAATCAAATTTATTTCTGCGACACGTTTTGATGATGTCTTTTGCGTACTCAACACGCTGATGGTCATCAGACAACGAATGTGGTACAAACCGGCAAGCAACTTTTTTATTGCTCAAATCTTCCACTACAATTTTACGAATGGTCCCTCGGTTAACATCAAATTCATCTGCCACCATCCTCACAGTCAAACAACGATCTTCTTTTATCCGTTCTCTGACTTTTACAGTGAGTTCCTCATTACGAACAGAATTTGGGCGTCCATGTCTAATTGCATTTGTAATCGTTTCCACATCACTTTTGAATCGTGAATACCACCTGAATATATGTGCACGAGATAAACAATTATCCCCACAAACCTGTCGCATCAATTCAACTGTTTCAATGGCTTTTTCCGAGTTTTAAACATAATTTAATGTTAGCTTTTTGCTCCATGCTGATTACGTGACAATGCACCTCTAACTAGGTCAACAAAATGGCGGCTTGTTTGTCGTCTGCTTATCGGGCGGCGATGAAAAGTTGCCAGATCATAGATGAAAGCTGCCTCTTTGGATTCCATGCTTTGCTTCATAGGTGGCATTTTTGTCTTGGCCATAATAAAATCAGTCTCATCACTTAATTGTCGGACCTTGTGTGCCAAGAAGCGAATCACCATACACAAGAATAAATATACAAGAATGGACGTGCTCACATACAGGAAACTCAGCATGGGTTTCCCAGGATCAGGCGATCTTTTATGATGAATATTGGACGCGAAGTGAAAACGAGATAGCTAAGAGTGCCTTGTAAGAGAGCTTCTTTATCCTTCTTCCTTCATCAGCTTCTCTCAGGCCAGTACCTGCTGTATCTGCATCAGAAATCTCTTTGACTGCTACAAGCACCCATTTGTGTTTCTTCCTTATAGCTAGTGGGGAATTACCAGGTCGATTGTTTCAAGTCCTGAAGATGTTTCATATCGTGGGATCTCTGTACAGACTGATATATGAAAGCAACAAAAAAAAAAAAACACACACACACACACACACACACACGAGATGTACAGTCACGATAGGTATAAGTAGTCTTATAATTTGATGGAGGCACCGAGGAGATATGGTGTTGCTATGCATATTTTTCTTGACTTGGCGCACCTGAAGGTAGTGATGTGGTCAGTGTCATGCATGGCTGCCTTTCCTTCCCCAGCTCCTGAAGTAGCCAGGTACAGATGCTGACGGTAGCAAGGAATAAATATGACATAAAACAGACCGCTGATATCAAGATGTTACTGCTTTCTTATCTTATATCTTATATCCTTCCCGTGCCGTTAAACGTCACATAGGGCTCGCAAAGTAGTTCGCCAATTTTTCCTGTCTTCGGCGAGTCTTTCAACCTCATCAAAGGATTTTATGCCTGTTAATTTGGCCTCTCTTAACAATGTCCTCTTCAGAGTTTCACGCGGTCTGCCTCTTTTTCTTTGGCCTGTTGTGTTCCACTTGATAGCTTGTTTTGGGATTCTCTGATCATTTCTTCTCATCAAGTAACCAACATATGTCCATCTCCTTTTCCTGATCACCCATGAGACTGGTTGTTGTTCAGTCATCTGTCTTACCTCTGCATTGCTACTGCTTTACAGTCAATGAATTATAGGTCTACGTGATCTAGTACAGGAGTTCCTGTTACACTCGACGTGCATTAAAAACCGCATCCTGCCATGATAGTGTCATGATAAGTCACAGGTCAAGCACATCCCGGGTCCTAGAATGTCAGATCTTGACAGGCCTCATCCTTGCAAGCTGCGACCTTGGAGGATGGGAAGCACGAGCCACAACGTACATCAGCCTGGCAAAAACTTACCAGCCCAATACAGAGGTGACTCTAGAGGGGGGAAAGATGAACTTGTGAGGGAAACTCGCAACGAAATCAACAAGAAGTAGCGAAACACCACTTTGCGAGCCCTATGTGACGTTTAACAGCATGAGTAGTAGTAGTAGTAGTAATAGTAGTAGTTAGTAGTAGTAGTAATAGTAGTAGTAGTAGTAGTAGTAATAGTAGTAGTTAGTAGTAGTAGTAGTAGTAGTAGTAGTAATAATAGTAGTTAGTAGTAGTAGTAATAGTAGTAGTAGTAGTAGCAGTAATAGTAGTAGTAGTAGTAGTAGACTGGCTGCAGACCCTGAAACGTGGAGAGAGTCTTTCTTCGAGAAGCCACATTATGACTAATGCTACGAATTTTGCAAAGTTAATTCGTATATTTTTGTTTGTGCTTAATGTAAGATTATGTGAAGTAAATATCTATCCAAGAGGCTCTGAACCATCTTTGCAGTCTTACGTCAAAAAATTATCCTTGGAAGGGGGGGGGAGTGGAAAATAAAATTTTAAGAAAAGTATATTTAGCAGTATACGATCGAGAAAGTGAAGACACGGGAAGAAGGATTGCTAAGATCGTCTATTCCTGGCTAACAACAGAGCTTTATATTCCATGTAGGGAACCTACAAGAACTCAGCGAGCTTTCTGGACAAATAAGTTTCCCGAACATTTGACTGCCCGTGAATTCGTCGTCGATCCCCCCCCCCCCCAACCATATTCTTCGTTTCCCTCATCCCCATGAAGCATGTCGCCCCAGAGGCGTACAAAGTAGAGTTAAATTTCACATTCTTTTCTGTTTTAGATACGCGGTATAATACAAATCCTCAATAGCTTCAATAGCAAATTAATATAAATTTTATGCAAAAGCTGTGGATCAAGGGTGCTATCCACATAATCCTGGATATCAACATAATCCTGCAGCAAAATCAGGTCACAGTCTACACAGTACCTTCGACTGTTTTCCCAGTCCATACAACGATTCTGTACTACGTTCTCTCTTCCCTCCCTCCCTCCCCCTCCCCTTTAGTTTCTACAATTTCTTTGAAGATTTTCCATGCCCACACTACGATGCTGTCATGCAAATCGTTTTTTTCCCCTTTACTTTTTACTTCTTTTGTTCTCCTGTCCAACTATAATTTTGTCATGCATATCTCCCCCCCCCCTTTTAAAAAACAGTTGTTCTGTTGTTTTCCTACGATACTGTCATGCAAATCTTATGCTCATAGTTCCATTTCCCTGTCCAACAGTGTGATTCATCCGTTAAAGCAGTTTTCCTGCGTTAATTTGGCGTTAGAACTTTTTTTTTGCTCTCAGAAATATAGTACTACAAACGTGGCCGGCGCTTTCATTCTGTTTGTTAGGAGGCCTTCATTTTCCTGTACTTGATGTTTCACGGAATTTCTCATTTTCTCATTTAGTGCATTCTATACGTTTTATATTTCCATGATCTTCATCTTCTTGTTATATGGAAGTGAATCATGGACAATAGGAAAGTCTGCACAAAAATCATTGGAAGCAGCAGAAATGTGGTTTATTAGAAGAATGTTGCGAATCCCCTGGACAGCAAAAATAACTAATGAAGAATGTATGAGAAGAGCTGGAGAGACAAAAAAAACCTTGTCAGAAAGATAAGAGAGAGACAGTGTACTTTCATAGGACATGCAATGAGAAGAGGGGGCATTGAAAATATTATAACAACAGGAAAAATAGAAGGAAGAAGATCAAGAGGAAGACCAAGAGAAATGATACTGGACAGTCTGACGGGATGGTGTGAGAGGAGATCACCAACTGAACTGATGGCCTGCATGAAGGATCGGGTACTCTGGAGAAGCATAATAGCCAACGCCAGTCGGCACGGCACCTGATGATGATGATGATGATCTTCATAGTAAAAGTTCTTATTTGGAGTTCAGTTGTAGTTCGGTAAGAAGTGTTCAGTCTTAACAAAAGTCGACTTGTGTAGAGTGGTAGTGAGTATTCAGTATTAACAAAAGTCTACTTGTATAGAGTGGTAGTGAGTATTCAGTATTAACAAAAGTCGACTTGTGTAGAGTGGTAGTGAGTATTCCGTATTAACAACAGTCTACTTCTGGTATGGTAGTGAGTGTCCAAGATTCATATGAATGCGGGAATGCAGACAGAACTAAAAATTCAAGAAGCTGCCAGTCTGTATATGTCGGAGTAACCTAAACTGAAGTCTATATTTAATAAAAGTATAAATTTCTAACAAGTGTTTACCGTCTTTTCATGTAGTAATATGCTCAGACAAGAACAAACTATAAATAGTTATCCACGTGTTCAGCGAGTGATAGTTCATAACTCAGATATTTATGTACGAGTTGCGACACAGTAACCATGTCCTTTCTCTGCCACATGGCTGGGGCTGTCAGAAAGCGGGGAAAACCATATTCCAACATGTCCTGCTGCAGACAGGCGCGACGAAAGTTATGAATCATGGCAGTATCACCTGGGCGCAGGTAACGTTTCAGCTGGAAATAGGTCACTTGACTGCTGTGGTGGAGAGGGAAAAAATGGCGGAACACGAGGAGGAGGACAATCTGTTTTGAAATTCACTGTACCCTCTTAGAACTTAGTTTAGTTGAGTATTTTAAGCGAACCTGAGTGATTGACATCGTGTCAGATATGACTGGAAATTTTTTGCATAGCGTAAAACAGGAGACTGCCTCTTGACTGTGTAAGGATACATTTATAAAACAGTTATCTTCCTTTTTTGCCGCTGGAGAAAGCCTTGGATAAATTTATAAACACTTTTGGTGTCCTTGTAATAGCACCCGCATTATCTAAGGAGTTATTCTCAAATAATTATTTTTCCTCAACGTGTGTATATATGTATTTAAAAATATATTAATATGACAGAATATCATACATACAATACATACATACATGCATCAAGTGCCTTGCCTGCGTGGCGTAGGCGATCATTTCTCTCCACAATTCCCCGTCTTTAGACTTGATTATGAGATCCGCCGATGACTTTCTTCTTAGCCATACTGACAGCCCATCCAGTAATTTCTCTCTCTGTCTTCCTCTATCTCTTCTTTCCTCAATTTTTCCAGTTGCTACAGTGTGTTCCAGTTTTCCTCTTCTCAGAAAATATCCTACAAATTTCGCTTGTCTGCCTCTGATCTTTGCTGTAACTTGCCTTTTTAACTCCAGCCTCTCTTAAGACTTCTTCGTTGGTTTTCTTAGCTGTCCATGGTACCTTCAACATCCTTCTTATAAACTACATTTCCATGGCCTCCATTTCTCGCTGTACTCTCTTATTAATAGACCATGCTTCACATCCATAAAACAAAATTGGCTCGATGTAACATTTAAGTACTCGGAATCATGTTTCCATTGATATGGATTTGTTGCACAAGATGTTTCTCATTTTCTTATATATATATATATATATATATATATATATATATATATATAACAGTCGGGATAAGCCAGAAAATTATGCGAGAATACCTTGTGAGCAGCTATGAATGTCTGTTAACAGCAGAACAATTTGTGGGCTTTGTTTCTGAATCCGAAAGGTCAGTAGGAGAGTAATGTGTCAGATAAAGAAGTATATGTTCGTAAGAGTTCTAAAATAATAGTGATAAAGCGTGTGTATGTTCTAACCCTCTCTCTGTATGTATTTTTATTATACATTGTGAGTAGTTCTGACCCTCTTTCTGTATATATTTTATGATGCATTATGAGTAGGTCCAACCCTCTTTCTGTATTATTTTGCGACAACCTTATTTACATCATGAGAAGTTCCAAACCTCCCTGCATATTTTTTTTTACGCACAGCTTAATTGCACTATGAGAAGTTCCAAACCTCCCTGCCTATTTTTTACGCACAGCTTAATTATATCATGAGAAGTTCCAAACCTTCCTGCCTTTTATTTTTTTAAAACCACATGAGACGTTCATCATCTCCCTCAGTTTGACAGTTGATCTAGTGGTGTAAAATGACAAGTTCCAACCCTCTTCGTTTTACCAGCAGCTTGGTGACGTCACACAAGGCATACACGATCATTTGGTTACTTTAGGTCAGTGTTTCCCAAAGTTCCAAAGATGACACCCCCAGCCCCCTCACCCCCTGATGAGTTAAGAAGATCCAGGGGCCAGTGAAGAATGACAAATGGGCAGGATAACAACAGAACGAATTTATGAAAAGAAAAAAGTTCGGGGACGCTATGACTGTTGCTTGGGAGACAAGAGGGCGAAAACTGGAAAAGAATTTGGAACCATTGCTTTAGGTGATGTGGGTATAATTACAGAAACAAATTTCGCTGTTCATTTTCAAGAGAATCATTCTAAAGTGCTAAGCAACAGTTGATCTCACATACCATCAGCACAGAAGATCTGCTGGAGTGCCTCTATAATGCTTTCACCCCTGAATTAATTTCCAGAATAAATTTTGATAAGAAATTTTGGTAGAAGAAAATTGGGAGGAAGTTACTCTATAATTTAAAAATATTTTTTTTGGGTTAGAAATGTTTTACTTTTCATTTCATTTAGACTTTGCCTAAATATACCGTTCCGAGCACTGATCTGCGTAGTTGTACAAGTTCTGCCAGCACTCCCAATTCTGTTCTGGAGTCTTAGAGTTAATATACCACTTATAGTATGCCAGAAAATGAGTTGTTTCCGATAACACTCATAATATGCCAGAAAGTGAGTTGTTTCCGGACATATTTTGTTTATATGCTAACACCGAAAACAAAGGTTTTATGATGTTTGCAATGCACCGCAGAACGCAAACAATATTAACCATATTATGCCACGATTGTTGTCACAATACAGATAGTCCCTGCTTTCCGACTGCCCGGGATGTAAGCTGTAGTAGTAAGTAACACCTGGCATTTTATTTGTAAGCTGTAGTATAAGTAACATGTGGCATTTTGCAGGGATGTAAGTTGTAGTAGTAAGTAACAATTGCATTTTACAGGGATGTAAGCTGTAGTAGTAAGTAACATTTGGCATTTTGCAGGGATGTAAGTCATAGTAGTAACATTTGGCATTTAACAGGGATCTAAACTGTAGTAGTAACATTTGGCATTTTACAGGGATCTAAACTGTAGTAGTAACATTTGGCATTTAACAGGGATCTAAACTGTAGTAGTAACGTATGCGGCATTTTACAGGGATCTAAACTGTAGTAGTAAGTAACACGTGGCATTTTGGAGGGATCTGAGCTATAGTAGTAACATTTGGCATTTTACAGGGATGTAAGCTATAGTAGTAAGTAACACGTGGCATTTTAGAGGGATCTAAGCTATAGTAGTAACGTTTGGTATTTTACAGGGATGTAAGCTATAGTAGTAAGTAACACGTGGCATTTTGGAGGGATCTAAGCTATAGTAGTAACGTTTGGTATTTTACAGGGATGTAAGCTATAGTAGTAAGTAACACGTGGCATTTTAGAGGGATCTAAGCTATAGTAGTAACGTTTGGTATTTTACAGGGATGTAAGCTATAGTAGTAACATTTGTCATTTTACAGGGATGTAAGCTATAGTAGTAACATTTGACATTTTACAGGGATGTAAGCTATAGTAGTAACATTTGTCATTTTACAGGGATGTAAGCTATAGTAGTAACATTTGTCATTTTACAGGGATGTAAGCTATAGTAGTAACATTTGTCATTTTACAGGGATGTAAGCTATAGTAGTAACATTTGTCATTTTACAGGGATGTAAGCTATAGTAGTAACATTTGTCATTTTACAGGGATGTAAGCTATAGTAGTAACATTTGACATTTTACAGGGATGTAAGCTATAGTAGTAACATTTGACATCTTACAGGGATGTAAGCTATAGTAGTAACATTTGGCATTTTACAGGGATGTAAGCTATAGTAGTAACATTTGGTATTTTACAGATATGTAAAAATAAATAGCACTTTTTCTTTTTCTGTTTGGTCATCATCATCATCATCATCACCACCATCTTCTTCTTCTTCTTCTTCTTCTTCAACATATTTCATTCTGCTGCAGAAGGTCACAGTTTTCCCCCTACAAAATGGTCTGCTTTTTCCAGGTCCCTATTTTTGTTTACATACTGAAACACTAATTAAACCAATTCGACAAAGCGGCGCCTTCAGCCAGTGTATCATATGTTCGACAATCTCCCAAATCATAACATATATTGAACAGACGACGGAGTCAAAGCATATGCCAAGGGAACAGTTGAAACTGTAACAAACAAGAAAGAATGGAAACAACAGATGCACTTATCCTACACAGACGGGAAAATCTATCTTGGTCTCAGCGTAATAAGAGGCAGGTAACTCTCCGTTCTACGCTTTATTCCATCAATGACAGTGACTGCTGTGAAGAGCGGACGTGGTTATCAGCCCCTGGCAGCTAGGCAGGAACTCTTTTTATCTTAACTTCTCCTGTAAACAGGTTGTTGGGTGTATTAATCTGATCAGCTGGGGTAAGAGTATATTTACCACGCCCGTTCCCTTTTCTTTATTACGGATGAGCCTCGAAGAAGCTAAACCTTCTTAGGTTCGTATTACAAATTACGTTAATTCGATTTCCTACTTTGATGGTGAGTTCATCGTTAGAGCGATTTATAGTCGGTTAACGTAATCACGGCCGTATTACTGCATTTATTGGAGAATATCAGCACAGGTGTAATTTAGCCTTAAAGTTATATGAACTGTCTTTTTCTTAGTTTGAGAAGAATAAACAAAGTATTTGAGGCAACGTGTGGTTCATCGTGAGGAGTGTGGAGTGTGGAGGAAAGGGTGAACAAACTCAGCCAACATTGTCGAGAAACAGAACACAGCTTCAGTCCAAAAATACTCTGGCAACAGCAAGATAGCTGGTCATTAGTTAGGGAGCCATAAATCCTCATTTCTTTCTTCCTTCCTTTCCTTTCTCTCTTTCTTTCTTGCTTGCTTGGAGTTAATTAAAATATTGCCGGGATTGGCTGCAACAAACGGGGAGTCTTTTTATGTAGAACCTGTCAGAATACAGTGTTTTACTGCCCTTATTAGCCATAACTGCTTTGAATGTGTCACTTCTTCTTCTTCTTCTTGGAACTGCGAACTGGTGTTCTGTTAAGCTGTTGCGGTGATGTTGCTGGCTGTTGCGGTGATGTTGTTGGCTGTTGCGGTGATGTTGTTGGCTGTTGCGGTGATGTTGTTGGCTGTTGCGGTGATGTTGTTGGCTGTTGCGGTGATGTTGTTGGCTGTTGCGGTGATGTTGTTGGCTGTTGCGGTGATGTTGCTGGCTGTTGCGGTGATGTTGTTGAGACACAGCATCGTGTCGACTTGGTAGCTGGTTATGGCGGTTATTTTTTCAGTCCCAGAGTGCAACTGAAAAGCAAAGGCTGCGCAATACTTCTTTAGCTGACTCCACCACGACAGGGTCTGTTACGATCCTTGTGCCGTTAGCCAGGTTGGGCCTGTTATTGGGGTTACCAACGGAGAGGTGGGACTGGGTCTTAGTCAGCCGTGCTTCGCCAGCCCTGACGCTAGTTTGTCAGTATATGGGTCGCCAACCCTGACGCTAGTTTGTCAGCATGTGGGTCGCCGATATCCAAATCGGACAGTGTCATGTAACCCCTGGACCTTCTTTTGCACGCAGAGCAGAACTGACTGGCTACTCGTCTTATCATCAGTGTTGGGGGAGGTGGGGGGTTCTGTACCACCACACTAAAAAGGCCCCAGACTCCGTCCAGCCTCTGAAAATGGCCACCAGAGAAATCTGGGAAAGTAAATGCGTCCAGGCATATTACTGACCACATGAGGACTTTCATGTGCAGATGGTCTTAGAAATACGGCGCTAACACCAGATCCTCAGTGAAAGTGGGATTTTACATTTTACAGTACTCGTCTGACCATAAAGGTGATATCTGTGGTGGATTCTCCGGAGGTTAAAAAAAAAAAAACTCCCATTTTCCCTTCCTGATTCAGTTATACATGGAGAAGACTGTGCGAAAAGAGATTGTGGCGAGAGTGAAATAAACACTTTTACAACCAACATTTCTGTGGTGATTCCTCTTATACCTGAGAAATAATGTTGATTCTATGATTATGAGGGGAAAAACGCATACACGCATATTGAGAAGTAAAGTAAAGGTCAGTCAGTCATTTGCATGTCCCTCGTGGAACTTTGCCTTCCTAATAGCTCTCCTGCAGGCCTCTCGGTTGTAAGCAAGATGCCCTTCTGCTGGTGATTGCAGATTATCAACGATGTCTTTCAGCCATCTTCGCCTTGGTCTTCCTCTTTTTCTTTTTCCCTTTATGTGTCCTTCCGAGTCGGTCTTTTTAAATTCTCGTGACGTTTAATGTGTCCAAAAAATTTGAATTTTCTATATTTAATCTTCTTTACTAGCCAACCTTCTTCAGTATTAATTTCTTGTACTATGGACATATTTGTTCTTTTTGTGCCCATGATATTTGAAGAACTGTTCTGTAGCATTTATATTCAAAGGCATTTATGTGTTTCTCCGCTGTTTTGTTAAGTGTCCAGGTCTCACTGGCATATGTTGCGATGGGAAAGACGCATGCCCTTAAAAATCTTATTTTTATAGTTCTGTCTATTCCTCTCCACAGATTCCTTAGTTGTTTTACTTTTTGAAGAGCCATAGATGTCCTTTTTTAATTTCCCTCATTGTATCTCCATTACTAGTTAGTAATGATCGAAGATATTCAAAACTCTCCACCGCTTCTAATTTTTCCTCATTGTTTTATACTTGTATTTCATGTGCCTTATTTGTTTTTTCAGTTGTCATCAATTTAGTTTTCATTAAGATAAATGTTTTGCTCTTCGCTGTTATTACGGACTGACATGATTAAAGTAAAAGTAGTCCCGTCATAAACAGGCACGAAGGGGATACGGTGTCAGTCCTTGACCTGCTTACATACTGGAGATTGATTGTACCTAACACCACACCTGGCTGTCTTTCTTTCTCCAGCTCAAGAATGAAGCATATGCCCATTTCTACTACAGGATGAGTGGGACGCACCTGACCGGCTTTCAACCACACACCTTCCCACATGAGAGGCTAATGCACTAATCACTACACCAAGGCTAAACTTAATCACGTAATACCTGGTTACAAATATCTCATCATATTTTGCGGAGTAAAATGTCTCTAAAAGCGGTTTACTGGCATCGTCTTTGCGAAGTCAGTGCTTATAAAAATTTACGTAACAATCAGTTTAATGTTTTCCATGTCTTCAGTTAGAGAAATAATTGCTGCAGACAATGACATCTGAAAAATTTCATTATAATAATTGCACGTTTTCATAAGCGGAAGTGTCATTCTTGCTGTGAATGATGTATTTTAACATATTTTATGAATGACGCCAATTTTTGACAGAGACCATGAAACTCGGTAGGATCTCCAGCAGTTCTCCTTTGGGAACTTCTGTAATCCGTTAACATTTTTTTCCCCAAAGCTCTTATCTCCGTGATTGGCGTATCCTATTCTATTAAAAAGTGTCGTAAGATAAGCTCTTATTATCTGTTTTCTCTTGAACGTGAGATACGAAAGGGGGAAGGAGAGCAAGTGAATGTCTCGAACAAGAATGTCGTACGTTTCTGAAGGTTCTGTCTGTGAGGGTAAGTGAATCTTATCAGTGTTCTATGTACTGTTCTACAGAAATCTGTCATGGTTAACAAAATTAGAACTTTAATCCGTTCCCCCCCACCCACCCCCAACCCCAGCTGCTACTTTTAGCTAGTGCGCGGTCCCCCCCCCCCCCCCCACAGCAATCACGTATCTCCGTTCTGTTTCTGTAGAAATCACTTCCATTAACACATTACGTGCAGTGTTGACGATCATGCTGCTGCCTCTTGTGCGATCCTTGCTGGCTCCTTTCATATACTTTCATTTTCATATATTTTCATCTTCTTCTTTTCTCTTTGAGTTTTCCTGTCATTACCAAGTTATCTAGCTTGCCTTCGGTTCTGTACGCCGGGCTACTGAGCTTAGTGCTTGGCACTACCGTGAGCTGTGAACTTCACACAGGCAGCATTAATGTTCTTGGCTATGTCTACCCGGCCAGTGGTGAACTCTGGTGGTCTTTGTGTGTCCAGGTTAGGCTTGACGCCTTAAGCTACGGAGTTCGTGCCGAGAGCGACGCTGATTAGTTTCGCATGTGGATTGCTGTAGTTCCTAAAATGGCGTCCTCACTGAGTGACTTATCATCAAGGACTGATGTAAAGGACCGTCGATGTGCGATATTCACTGGCACAGACGGTGGAGGGATTATGGGAGTGTCTCGTTTTCGCTAATACCGAGAACGTAATGCTGAGTACTGAAAAATAGCTTTTGTCTTCTCATTACGTGTCCAAGAAATTTTGACTTCCTTTAAAAAAAAAAACTAGCTTTCGTTGTTATGATATTTGAATAAAAAGAAGCAGACAAAAATAAGCACTCTGCTGCCTTTCGAGGTGGACTCTGTGGAGCAGGGCTTCCCAAACTTAGGTCGCGACCGAAGTGAATAGGGACGTGACGGAGAAATTATTGTCGCTGCGGGTTTTGAGAAGGGTTGAATAAAAAGTAAGAAAAATTAAAGCAAAATTTGCAGGATTTTTTTTTGGGGGGGGGGGGGGGGGAGGGAGATCCTCCTACTTTATGTTGTCAAACCCAAGCATTAAGGTAACATCAGCACAACGCTAGCTACTGTTTAATGAAATAGCTTTTCCAGAATTTCAGTATTTAAAAAAAAAATCTTATTCATGGGTTTGAGTCAGGCTGAAGAAAAGATTGAGAATTGCAGCTCTTCTTCTTCTTCTTCTTCTCCCGGAAACTGCGAGCTGGTGTTCTTTGCAGCCGATGCGGTGAGAATGCTGAGGCACAATATCGTGTCGGATTGGGAGCAGGAATGAAGGTTATATTTTCAGTCTCTCATTGGAGTTAAAAAGCAGTGGGTGTGCAATCTTTCTTTAGCAGACTCCGTCGCCGTGTAACTATAGTGATACCTGACACTAGCCAGGCTTGGCCTGTTACTACTGGCACTTTGGCTACCGACGGAGAGGTGGGGCAAGGTCGTCATTAGCAATGGTTCGCCAACCCTAGCGGTGTCTGAATGCCAAATCGGATACTCCCTTTGCAACTTCAAACAAGGGCTGGGGGGGGGGGGAAGAAGAAAACCTTACACACACCAAGCAGAGGGCAAAAGGAATGCTACCGTTGTACAAATCATGCTTCACAAACATTCAAAACTGTTTATTTCTATTTTCTTTCTTCCACAAGATGGAAAAATGTTCGCTGCGACAGTGTCCGACGCTGATGGAAGGGACCCACTCATCCTTCAAAAGGTCAACGACACTGTTCTTGTCCGCACTCACACTCGTGACTCTATATTTTTAAATGGTGAGTTTTTTTTTGTTGTTTTGTTTTGTTAACCCTAATGGTGTCTTTAGTTTGCCGCAGACCATGATGATCAGCTGCACTGAGTTTCAAGGCGGGTAATCCTACATCACAGCGGCAGAGTGATTGTAGAAGGCCTTCCCCTAATCTCATGGAAATTACGTAGAGCAAGGAGATTAATAGGATATAGATTGCACAAGTCTCCATTAATGACTATTGTCATGAATACACCAGTCTGTGAAATCTGAGGATTACGAAGCTGCAGTCTCATCCTGAAAACTGCATTCTTGATAACGATGGCGGTTTTGAATATTTAGAACGTCCAATACAACTTTAAAACATGAAACGTTTACCAGAAACGAAATAAATAAATTCTTACCTGGCACGGAAGGCGACCGTGATCAATAATGTGGTACTTCCGTCCAGGCTAAGATTTTAATCTAAAAACCCTCACCGCCGCGAGGTGGTACATTTATCTAGCAGCACCACGCGGTGGTTAAAAAAAAATCAATGAAAAGGATAAAATACTGAAATAAACGAATAGTGCGCGGATGACAGATCACTTAACTTTTAGATATTATATGAACCCCCCCCCCCTTCCGAAACAAAACAAAAACGTCGCTGCAGGAGGTCGAAGTTGAAGCAACTGTTATGCAAAACAGCATCAACAAGCACATGGAAAAAAAAAAATTTTAGTTTGATCATTTTTCGCATCGGTTATTTTTTTTCTCTCAACAATCAGTAGATGAAGCGTGTAAAGTTGGTCAAACATCTCATGTTGTTCATGTTTATGAAAGTATTTACTGACCGCTTTATTTTATGGCTATTTTCGGTAATGTATTGCAATTAGACGTCTTCTACATACTCATCCAACAACGTCTGCTGTTTTCTGTAATGCACCTAAACATTTTCTGTTGTTTTGTCTAGTGCACATGTGTATTTCCTGTTGTTTTGTCAAGTGCACGTGAACATTTCCTGTTGTTTTCTCTAATGCACGTAAACATTTCATGTTGTTTTGTCTAGTGCACGCGAACATTTCGTGTTGTTCTGTCTAGTGAATGCGAACATTTTCCATTGGTTTGTCTAGTGCACGTGAGCATTTTCTGCTGTTTTCTCTAATGCACACTCTCAGTCAGCTTCTCCTACTGTTTTCTCTAATGCACACTCTCAGTCAGCTTCTCCTACTGTTTTCTCTAATGCACACTCTCAGTCAGCTTCTCCTACTGTTTTCTCTAATGCACACTCTCAGTCAGCTTCTCCTACTGTTTTCTCTAATGCACACTCTAAGTCAGCTTCTCCTACTGTTTTCTCTAATGCACACACTCAGTCAGCTTCTCCTACTGTTTTCTCTAATGCACACTCTCAGTCAGCTTCTCCTACTGTTTTCTCTAATGCACACTCTCAGTCAGCTTCTCTACTGTTTTCTCTAATGCACACACTCAGTCAGCTTCTCCTACTGTTTTCTCTAATGCACACTCTCAGTCAGCTTTCCTACTGTTTTCTCTAATGCACACTCTCAGTCAGCTTCTCCTACTGTTTTCTCTAATGCACACTCTCAGTCAGCTTCTCCTACTGTTTTCTCTAATGCACACTCTCAGTCAGCTTCTCCTACTGTTTTCTCTAATGCACACTCTAAGTCAGCTTCTCCTACTGTTTTCTCTAATGCACACACTCAGTCAGCTTCTCCTACTGTTTTCTCTAATGCACACTCTTAGTCAGCTTCTCCTACTGTTTTCTCTAATGCACACTCTCAGTCAGCTTCTCCTACTGTTTTCTCTAATGCACTTACTCAGTCAGCTTCTCCTACTGTTTTCTCTAATGCACACTCTCAGTCAGCTTCTCCTACTGTTTTCTCTAATGCACACTCTCAGTCAGCTTCTCCTACTGTTTTCTCTAATGCACACACTCAGTCAGCTTCTCCTACTGTTTTCTCTAATGCACACTCTCAGTCAGCTTCTCCTACTGTTTTCTCTAATGCACACTCTGTCAGCTTCTCCTACTGTTTTCTCTAATGCACACACTCAGTCAGCTTCTCCTACTGTTTTCTCTAATGCACACTCTGTCAGCTTCTCCTACTGTTTTCTCTAATGCACACACTCAGTCAGCTTCTCCTACTGTTTTCTCTAATGCACACACTCAGTCAGCTTCTCCTACTGTTTTCTCTAATGCACACACTCAGCCAACACCTCCAGATGTTTCTTTCTGCAAAGTTTCCAAATCCAGACATCGCCTAATGTGATTTACCATAAATTGTCGATCAGAAATTATTATCATTTCTCTTCACAGAGCCAAACTTCGTCAGCTCATTCGAACATCATGACAAGGTGTTCTTCTTCTTCCGCGAGACGGCTGTTGAGAATATCAACTGTGGAAAGGTGTGCTAATATTACCAGACTTATTGCTTGTCATGATAATTGTATATGTGCCGCTTATTCTGAAACACTCTTTCCTAAATCCATAATCAATGAGTAAAAATTGACCTGTAATGTGATTGAAAGGTCTATGAAAGGTCTGTATAGATTATGTAAAAAATGTGTATTATTCACATTCATTTTTTGTGACTTTTTTTTGGGCTGTCCTGTACTAGTTGAAATGATAAGAAAAAGACAAATAAAATTTCTTGGACATGTCATGAGAAGACAGAAGTTGGAGAACTTAGTAATGACGGGGAAAATTCAAGGGAAAAAGAAGCAGAGGAAGGTCAGGATAAAATCATCTAAGTGGACTGAGCAAGTGGCATAGGGGTTAAAAAAAAAGAAGCATCTGAACTAATCAGAAACACCAAGGACCGTACAAGCTGAGGAGCATGATCACCAGCACGGTAAATAATAATAATAATAATAAACATTAATAATAACAGTAATAATAATAACTAATAATAATGTTATGAAGGGCGGCCTGGTTAGCTGAGTGGTTAGGCGCTTGGTTTACTAATCAGGTGGTACCAGCTTCAGTCCCAGCAGTGGAATTTTTTTTCTGGTACGCACCGAAAAGGCCCCCGGGGTTCACCCAGCCTCTAAAAATGGGTACCAAAGAAATCTGGGAAGGTAAATGCGGTCAGGCGTGATATGACCACATCACACTTTCATGTGCTGAAGGTCATGGAAAATACGGGCCTAATACAGTATTCCCCAACACGCCTTAATGGTATGGGAACAGGAATTTTACCTTTACCTAATAATGTCATTAAAAAACTACTTGCTGTCTGGGTGGCTAAGTGGTTAGTGTACCAGCTTCACACGTCGTGGTTGATAAGTGAAACCCCGCCAGAGCGCTCCAGTCACCCGGCTGTAGAAATTGGCCGTCATCCTCTAGTGCAGTCTTTCCTAGCCATGGATTTCTTTCCTGTCTGAGAACAGATGTAGGGAAAAAAAAACAAAACATAAAGAGAACCCAGATGATGCAAACATTTTTTTTAAAAATCGGGTCAATTCATTTTCTGGTTCGTAGACCCACACAGTTCCTTCTCTGGACCTCGCATAAGAGTTACTGCACCGATTAGTCAGGGAAAATATGGGCACTGACATTACATCCCTTAAGTGCTTTTATGGCAGTATAGGGCAATCTTCTTCTTCTTCTTCTTCTTCTTCTGTTTTTAAATGAACTATTAACCAAGATGTCTTTGCAATGTTCTACGTTACAGGCTGTATTCTCGCGTGTGGCTCGCGTGTGCAAGAACGACCGAGGTTCTGTGAGACACCAGAACACGTTCACTTCGTTCTTCAAGGCCCGGCTTAACTGCTCCATACCCGGGGAGTTTCCATTTTACTTTGACGAAATACGTAAGTATAGAATACATTTGAACTGTCAGAGCTTTGCTCATTTTCTATCTCAACAAGGAGATTGTACTTATACGTAAATGCCTCTCTTTTAGTTCGTTTTTTGTTTTTGTTTTTTGTTTTTTTGTTTTTGTCTGTGCTCATTGATTTCACCATCACAACCATCGTCGTCGTCGTCATCATCATCATCATCATCATTGTCATCATCAGTTTATTATTATCAAAACCAGTAGACATCAGTAGAATTGACACGAAAATAATCTGCTCAACAAACTGTTGCTTGGCAATATCCACAAACAATATCCACAAACGATATCCACAAACAACCACCAACTTGAAAACCGTTCGTTTGCATACGGAAAGTCCATTATTTGAAAACTCTGGAGCTGAGAATGATGCCGTGTGGTTCTTGCTGAAAGAAACGCTTCGTCTGTATAGGATATGGAAATGGTTCCGAATAATTTTATAGTTTATTGAAACAAGTATACCAGATGTAGGCATATTAATACGGAATCATCCAAAAGCATTACGTGAGAGAGAGAGAGAGAGAGAGAGTTGGAGGGGGGGCGAGGGAAAGGAGGAAGAGAGAAAGAAAGATAGAGAAGGAAGGAGGGAGAGAGAGAGTGGAAGAGAGGGAGAGAGAGTGGGAGAGAGTGGAAGGGAGAGAGAGTGGGGGCGAGAGAAAGAAAGATAGAGAGGGAAGGAGGGAAGGAGAGAGTGGACGAGAGGGAGAGAGAAAGGGAGGGAAAGAGAGATAAGAAGAGAAATAGTGAGAGAGAGAGAGAGAGAGAGAGAGGAATGGAGATAGGGAGGGGGAGAGAGATTTTTGTTCCAGCAACATAGACCAGGTGAGAACTTCATGGCCGCGAGCCGAAGCACTGGATGCTTCTGTTGAAAGCTCGAGGGGTTCCTTCCTGTCGGTAAAAACGGAAGGAAGGAAGGAAGGAGGCAAGGAGAAGAGAGAATAGGAAGAAACACTGCCGAATTTCACAGGATGTGTAGCCATAATCCCTCACCCGCCGAAAGATGGAAAGATTTCACATAAGGACTTTTAGAAAGCAATAAGACAGTGAGCTACATAAGACAGTTCGTGACAGTACTTATTACACTCTTTTTTAAAACAATTTTTGTTTGTTTCTAGAATCCACATCTGAGTTTGGTCAAGGCAACTACAGACCCACCTCGGACAGTGGGGACAGGGCAGATATGATATACGGCGTCTTCAACACACCAGAGTGAGTGCTCACGCATGATTTGACCAAGATCCTACAACAGTTTTGTTCATTTGTTGCGGTGCTGCCATCGATGTTACTATTCCTATTGTTTACACAAACAAGATGGGTTTTTTTTTCCCTTTCTAAGAGTATCACGTCATATTCCTTATCCTCTTCCTCCTCCTTCTCTCTTCCTCCTCCTCCTCCTTCTTCTTCTTCTTCTTCTTCCTCCTATTGGTTGGTCATGCTCTATTGCAGACGCGTCTCTCTGACGAAGTCTGCCCTCTCCCCCAGGTTTGTTATTTGTTACTGGTATTGTTGTTATTGTTTAGATTTGTAAGGGCATGCATCTTTCCCATCGCAACATATGCCTGTGAGACCTGGACACTTAACAAAACAGCTGAGAAACACATAAATGCCTTTGAATGTAAATGCTACAGAAGAGTTCTTTAAATATCGTGGACACAAAAAAGAACAAATATATCTATACTACAAGAACTTAATATTGAAGAAGGCTGGCTAGTAAAGAGGATTAAAAAGAGAAAACTTAAATATTTTGGACACATTAAACGTCATGATAATCTAGAGAAGATCGTACTGGAAAGGTACATAATGGGAAAAAAGAAAGAGGGAAAGACCAAGGCGAAGATGGCTGCAAGACATCGTTAATGATCTGCAAATGGATGCCTCAGCGGCAGGCCATCTTGCTCACAACTGAGAGGCCTACAGGAGTGCTGTTTGGGAGGCAAAGTTCCACAAGGGACACGCAAATGAATGAATGAATGAATTGTTGTTGTACTCTTAAATGTTGCCGGCCATTACTCATGTTGATATTCTTCACAGATTCACTTCTTGAATTTACTGTTCTAAATGCTTTGTAAATGCCCCATTTTTTTCTACTCTTGGTGCCCATACCTGTATCTATAGGATCATTACTATTTACGTTTCCAGTCAGAAACGGTTTAGAAAATTTCGGGGTCCCTCATACAGTTGATTTTGGGGAGCCGTAAGTTCATTTTGATGTGGATGGGTTTAATTTATTTAAAACATATCTTTAACGGGGATTTCAAACTGTTTACGAATTATTACTTACACTGGAAGGTGACGACACTCAACCCCCTCAAATTCGAGAGGCCTTCAAAGTTCGTTTTTGGTGGGGGAGGGGCGTGCTTGTTCATTTTGATATCGAGTGTTTAAATTAATTAAAATATATATCTTTAGCGGGAAACTTAATCTGTTTATGACTCAATAAAATTTATGCTGGAGACTCGGGAAGGATTTCTTCTTCCTCCCCAAAACCACTTCAACCCCGCTCTCTTCCCCATCACGCTCAGGGTCGACTGCGGCCACGGGTTTTCCGGTAATATTAAACTGACATTTAACTACATTCATTACATTCGGTATCATTTTGTTCAGAAATTCAATACCAGCTAATTTAGATATCTTGCCTTGATCTGTTGATGTAAAGCTCTGTGTACATGTACTTTCTTGATCTTGTGCCTCATCAGAAACAGCATCAAGGGTTCTGCAATCTGTGCCTTCACCTACACGCAGATTGAGGAAACCTTCAAGGGGCGCTTCAAGGGTCAGGAGTCCTATTTGCACAACTGGCTTCCTGTTGGTTGGGATGAGACGCCCAAACCCCAACCAGCTATGGTAAGTTTTGTTTGATTCAGTGTTTCATTAGAATCATTTTTATGTTCTTACAAGAAGGTATTACTCGGAGTTATGAAGATTCATTTTTATGCTAAGTATTTTTATTGTATTTTTCTTTCTCCGTTAAAACTGGCTACACAAGAGAGAGTTTATTTGTAGAACTGTTTTTTGCAGGATCTGTATGCAGCTTCAAACTTGAATTATTTGCAGTTGTCATCATCATTGTCATCATCTTCATACAGTCGCCATATCTATTGTATTTATTATTATTATTATTATTATTACGACGACAACGACAACTACTACTACTATTACTACTACTATCACTACTACTACTACTATTACTACTACTTCTGTTACCACCACTACCAATACTACTACTATTATCACTACTACTACTATTGCTACTGCTACTATCACTGCTACTACCACTGCTACTATTACTACTGCAGCTGTCACCACCACCACCACCACCACTACTACTACTACTACTACTACTACTACTACTACTACCACCACCACCACTACTACTACTACTACCACCACTACTATTACAATTACTACTGTCACCATCACTACTACTACTACCACCACCACCACTACCACCACTACTACTACCACTGCTACTATTATTACTACTACTATCACCACCACTACTACTACTACCACCACTGTTACTACTACCACCACTACTACTACTACCTCTGTTACTACTACTACAACTATTACTACTGTTACTACTACTACTACCACTATTACTACTGTTACTACTACTACTACCACTGTTACTATTACTACTACTACCACCACTGTTACTATTACTACTACTACTACCACTGTTACTACTACTACTACTACTGCTACTACTACTACTACTTCTGTTACTACCACCACCACCACCACTACTACTACTACTACTAATACTAATAGTACTACTACCGAGAGATGCACTTAAATGAGTTGGCACCTTATCTCTGTAAAATCTACATGCTTTCAGCCAGCTGAGCTGTTGTATCAAATTGTCCATCATCTTCTCTGTCAGCTTTCCTGTGTACAATGTATAGTAGATAACACGAGCTTTCTATTAGACAGAGAATTATCAGTTTTTTCTGTCTGGCTTGGACTTAGGAAGCAAGTTTCTTAATTATCTTCACATTCACATAGAAGCATACTGACCCGTACCCATTTAGACAGGCAGAGTGGCACAGGAACCAGTTCTAAAAGAGCCTTGGAAGCTTGTCTTGTCTTGTCTTGGAATCTCCCTACAACTGCGAGCCGGTGTTCTTTGCTGCCGATGTTGCGAAGATGTTGAGGCACAGCTTTATGTTGGCTTGGGAGCAGGGCGTGGCAGCTATTTTTATCACTTCCTGGGTGTAGCTAAAAAAGCAAGGGGCGTGCAATACTTCTTCGGCAGATTTCACTGCCGTGGATACTGACGATCCCTATCCCGTTAGCCAAGCTAGGCCTGTTACTGGGGGTACCATCAGAGAGATGGGACAGGGGTCTTGGTTCGCCAACCCTGTCGCCTGGTGCTAGCATGTCAGCTACGGGTTGCTGACTGCCAAATCGGATAGCTTCTTCGCGCCCCCCCCCCCCCGGAATCTTGAAGATGTCAGCATTGGTTCACTCACACAGTAAAGGCAACATCTTTTTAGCACAGTCATTATAGCTACAGTCCTGGTGAAGCCTGAAGAACATGCCTATACAAATGTTTTCTTGTCTTGATCCCTTAGGTAAATGACTTTTACAGGTTCATTTAATTAACTTTTAATGTAGTGGTTAGAGCGCTCGTCTAGCAACCGAACGGTCGAGGATTCGAATCCCCAGCTGAGTGGGATTTTTTTCCGACAAATACGGGCCTCGAGGTCGACTCACCCTCGTAAAATGGAAACCAGAGAAAATCTGGGAAGGAAAAGAACTGGCCACCTTACCTCATACGCTGATGGCCCAGCATAATGAGGTCTCTAACACTTCATCCCCTACGGCATTTGCTATGGGACTATCTTTACCTTTTTTTTTTAAAAGTAAGATAACAGTAAGCTCTTTCATGTCATAGAAGCATCAAGGGGATGTATAGTATTATTGCTTATATATTTGTTTTCCACCTGTGGTCACACTAGAGGGTGATGTGGTCAACGTCACAGCTGGTCACCCTCCCTTCCTCAACTCCTGCAGGAGCCGGGTATTTGAACCTGAACCCATCACCATAAGAGATGAGTGCACTACCCAGTTTGCCAGTCAGGCGTCATATGTCTGTTACACAAACAAGTTTTTTTTTTAAATCCACTGCTTCATCAGTTTGAGGGTTTTTTTTCATACTACCCCTATTCAGCTCCTACTTGCTACAAATATATCATGGGCTGGCTGAGTAACAGTCCTATATAGGACCATCTAGCTTAACAATATATCATGGGCTGGCTGAGTAACAGTCCTAGGTAGGACCATCTAGCTCAGCAATATATCATGGGCTGGCTGAGTAACAGTCCTAGGTAGGACCATCTAGCTCAGCAATATATCATGGGCTGGCTGAGTAACAGTCCTAGATAGGACCATCTAGCTCAGCAATATATCATGGGCTGACTGAGTAACAGTCCTAGATAGGACCATCTAGCTCAGCAATATATCATGGGCTGGCTGAGTAACAGTCCTAGGTAGGACCATCTAGCTCAGCAATATATCATGGGCTGACTGAGTAACAGTCCTAGATAGGACCATCTAGCTCAGCAATATATCATGGGCTGGCTGAGTAACAGTCCTAGGTAGGACCATCTAGCTCAGCAATATCATGGGCTGGCTGAGTAACAGTCCTAGGTAGGACCATCTAGCTCAGCAATATATCATGGGCTGGCTGAGTAACAGTCCTAGATAGGACCATCTAGCTCAGCAATATATCATGGGCTGACTGAGTAACAGTCCTAGATAGGACCATCTAGCTCAGCAATATATCATGGGCTGGCTGAGTAACAGTCCTAGGTAGGACCATCTAGCTCAGCAATATATCATGGGCTGACTGAGTAACAGTCCTAGATAGGACCATCTAGCTCAGCAATATATCATGGGCTGGCTGAGTAACAGTCCTAGGTAGGACCATCTAGCTCAGCAATATATCATGGGCTGACTGAGTAACAGTCCTAGATAGGACCATCTAGCTCAGCAATATATCATGGGCTGGCTGAGTAACAGTCCTAGATAGGACCATCTAGCTCAGCAATATATCATGGGCTGGCTGAGTAACAGTCCTAGATAGGACCATCTAGCTCAGCATTTCTGAACTGCACAAGCTTATTAGTTAGTTTTACTTACGGCGTTAGCAGCCCACCAAGACACTGTCCTACCTCTCAGTTGGTGCCCCCCCCCCCTACTAACGGATCCTAATGGCGGTGGAATCTGTTAAAGAAGCGTTACACTTCCCTATATTTGTTTAGCCCCAGAACTGCTTTAAAAAAATAGTTGCCATTCAATTTTGATAGAAGGCGGTGCATCAACACATCGGCTGTAAAGAACATCTTGCTCGCAGTTTCAGGAAGATAGGAGATAGAACAATAATAACAGTCTAAATATATGTCTTATGTATAAGATGCCACATGGATGCATCAGCAGCAGGCCGTCTTGTTCACAACCGAGAGGCCTACAGGAGTGCTGTTAGGGAGGCAAAGTTCCGCAAGGGACATGCAATGAATGAATGAATGAATGATTAGATTAATAAGATATCACAAGTCCAGGCAGACAGTAACAACTTTTAAAACACGACTTTGTCCCAGTGTTCCAGAGACAGCCAGCAGCTGTCATACACGACCCTGAACTTCATTAAGAAGCACCCTTTGATGGACGAGGCAGTGTCCACAGTTGGGGGTATGCCACTGTTGGTCTTCACCAGCTTCACGTGAGTACTTGCTTTTTTTTTTCTGTAGTTTTATTTCAATGCAGTGCCACGAGTGCAGCTTTTCTTTCATTCTGTTTCTATTTCTGCCTGTATTATATACGTGACTTATATTTTTTTATGTTTGTATATTCTTGAGTCTGTTATATATGAATTTTGTATTGGTTTGTTATATTTGTATGTTTCTGTGTCTCTTATATACGTATCTTGTATTGTTTGTTATGTCTGTATGTTTCTTCGTCTGTTATACACGTATCTTGTGTTGTTTGCTATGTTTATATGTTTCTAGGTCTATTATTAAATTTCCTGTGTTTTTTTTTTCCTTGGATTTCTCTGTCTGTTATATGCATATCCTATATTGTTTTATTTATGTTTGCATGTTTCTGCATCTGTTTTATGGGTATCTTGTTTGTTGTGTTTGCATATTTCTGCGTCTGTTATGTAGCTATCCTGTATTGCCATTTCCTTCTAAATTGTCTCCCTTCTTCTATTCGAATTAATAGATTGAAACGTTAATGGGACTTGCGAAATCAAAGAAGCATTTCCAGTTTAAGAAGAGGCCGATGTAACGGAGTGATTAGTGAACTGGTTTGTAATGGTGAAGGTTGGTAGTTCGAATCCATCATGAACTGCCCCAATTACCAGACTGTGGAAATGGGTTTCTGAATTCTTCTGGAGCTAGGGATTAAAGAGATGACCTGGCCTGATGCTGACCAGATTAACCTGTGGCGTACAGACAGGTCTGGAAAAATGATGAGCACTAACACAATGTCCCCCAGATCCCCATGTGACATAACAGCGCCACCTTTTTCCTTTGGAAGAGAACAAGGAACAACGTTTTGATTGCAAGCAGATACCACTTCTGGAAAAGATGTATATTTTTTTTAATTGCAGATCCGTTAAAACTTCTTTGTCTGATTTTAAAATGTGATAAGTTGAAATGTGCTGTCTAATAAATAGGCTCCACTTCTACCGCAGCAGGTCAGTCTATACCTTGTTGGACATCATCATCATCATCATGTGTCATGCCGCTCTGCGGCCACACATCTCCATAAATTTCGGTCATTGATATTTTTGAATAACTCTGGTGCTGATATCTTTCCACGCAACCATGTCAGGTCTTCTAACATCTGTTCCCTCGGTTGTCCTCTACACTAACATGTCAGGTCTTCTAACATCGGTTCCCTTGATCGTCCTCTGCACTAACATGTCAGGTCTTCTAACATCTGTTCCCTCGGTCGTCCTCTTCGCTAACATGTCAGGTCTTCTAACATCTGTTCCCTCGATCGTCCTCTACGCTAACATGTCAGGTCTTCTAACATCTGTTCCGTCGGTCGTCCTCTACGCTAACATGTCAGGTCTTCTAGCATCTGTTCCCTCGGTCATCCTACACGCTAACATGTCAGATCTTCTAACATCTGTTCCCTTGATCGTCCTCTACGCTATCATGTCAGGTCTTCTAACATCTGTTCCCTTGATCGTCCTATACGCTAACATGTCAGGTCTTCTAACATCTGTTCCCTCGGTCGTCCTCTGCCTCTCCTGCCTTCAGTTATACCTGTTGATATGATGTTTTCCAGTTTCTCTCTTCTCATCACACGCCCCAATAATGATGACCGCCTTTTCTTTTTCTTTGCTATTTCGTTAGCTTGCCTCATTAGTTACCTTGTCCGTCCTTGGGATCTTCATCGTTCTTCTCAGGAACTTGTTAGACAAGCAGGTTGCAGCAATAGAAAGGCTGTTATTGGCAAGCATCACATGGAAGCATGTTCAGGTTTTCGCCAGCTGCAGTTCACCAGCCCAGGTGACATAGTTATGTCAGTTACTCTTTCAGTCGAGGAACTTTCACTGTTATCTAAAACAGCCTCACACATCTCATCAGCCCTGCAGTATATGTGCTCACTTTCCCTAGTCACGTGACCTGTTTGGACAACAGTATATGCATGTATCATTGGTCTGTCATCACAGGTCAAAGTTCACACAGATAGCAGTTGACTGGCAAGTTCGTGCAGCAGATGGAAAGTACTATGATATCATGTTCGTAGGAACTGGTTAGTATCACGTGTTTCCTCCTACTTTGCATTAAAAGAATTATCCAATTTGTGTTGTTTTCTTTCGTTTAATAATTTATTCTTCCATTTAAGACTTTCTCTTGTTGGAAGCCTTATTTCACTACTGATAAATTTTGAGATACACAAAACATATTTTGTTGTGCTTTACTGCAGTATTCATCAAGTGCAATTTTATGAACATATTCGTTTTGTTGAGTTAGTTAAAAATTTAAACGTGAGCTCAGACAATGAAAACTATACTACTATAACAAATTCTACACAAGCTGCATGTGACTGATCTGCACTTTTTTAAACGGAAGTTAACGTTGACTGCTTATGAAAGTTTAAAGTGTAATCGCGTGATGTTTAAAGGCTGCTTAACAATTCGCTGATTCATTTAAACACCCATTCAATGATTAATGTAATCCTGTTCACATTAATTGTTCCTGGAAGATTATATCTGTGATGTTGTTCACGTTGATTGCTCCAGTAAGTTTACATATGTGATGTTCACATTGGTTGTTCCTAGAAGATTATAATTTATTTAAAATATAAAAGCAGAAGAGTGTAGTTTTCGATTTTTCCATGGGCATGCCACTCCATCTTTTGTTTCTGTGCGCTGTATACAGGTAGTCCTCGCTTTTCGACTGAGTTCTTTTCCGACTGTCCCATTGGAAAACGAAATAGACGTGACGCAAATATCGTGAGGGTAGACATACAGTGCTTTACTGTCAGTGGACAACCATATGTTTAATACAAACCAAAGTGACCATATCATTTGTACATATATTTTAAACTTTGTAATTTCGCAATAAATAAATACCATCTCTCTCTCTTTCTCTCTCTCTCTCCGTCTCTCTCTCTCTCTCTCTCTCTCTCTCTCTCTCTCATCCTTAAGTGCCCAGGGCACTTGGGGCTTCCGCAAAGGTTTTCCACAAATGCCTGTCCTTTGGCGTTTTTTTCCGCTCTTGCCCAGGTGAGCCCTCTATTGCTCAACATCCTCTCTGTTGTTCTTCTCCATGTCTCCTTTGGTCTACCCTTACTTCTGCTCCCCTGAGGTGTCCATCCTAGTGAGTTTATTCTATATTGTAACACAAATATTTGTACATTTAGAACAAGAACTCATTGGACCCATGGTAGGAAGAACGAATCATCGTAAAACGGAATGTCGGAAAGCGGGGACTATGTGTATTGCTATTTATTTATGGGATTTTGGCAAGTGTTCACTAATCTAAGTACACATCGATAAAGATTAAATAATCATGACATGCTGCTACCATTAAGTGTATAAAAATACGCATTCATTTACCTGCAAGCGTGTAGGCTTGTTTGCTTATTACACGTTGGTATATGTTCACCAGATGATGGTCGCGTCATCAAAGCAATTAACAAGGGAACAGACAAAATCGAGTCTGTCATCATTGAGGACATCCAGGTCCTGGACAAAGGTGACCCTGTTGTGGGCTTGAAGTTGCTGAGTAACCGAGGAGCCATGAATCCACTGTTGGTTGTGGTGTCCAGACGTAGAGCTGTGTCTGTTTCACTTCATCGCTGTAGCAACGCAACCACTTGCAGGTACGTTGGTTGATTTTCAGGCATTGCATTCTAGTCTTTTATTATTATTTTTTTCTGTATTGTTGTTACTGTTGTTGTTGTTGTTCTGTATCATTTAACTGAGAACATGATTTTGGTATGCAGTTGATGCTGTGAAGGTATCGAGGAAGTGCATCATGTCAAAGCAGGTGAGGGTTACAGCGGTCTTTGTTTCCCCGGTCTGAACCAGGCTAAAGAGTGCAAGGGTTGTGCAGGACTTCTTCAACAGATCTCAGCGCCGTGGGGACCCTGGCGATCCCTCCCCTGTTAGCCAGGCTGGCCCTGTTACTGGGAGTAGGAACGGAGAGGTGGCACATGGTCTTGGTCGGATATAGTTCGCCAACTCGTGGCGCAAGCTTTTCAGCTATGGATCTCTGACTGTCAGTTGGACAGCGCCTTTGCCCCCCTCTGTGTTGGTCTGTGTATGTACAAAGTAAAGACAATAAATAAAACTAGAAAGAGGGGAAAAAAAATTAGCAACACAAATGTGGCTTGTGCAGCCGACTACAGAAATCAAATCTTGATAGTCTCAGCCTTGGGAGAAGTTCCTCCTACAAAATGCCGCTCAAAATCCTTCACAAACAGTACTAGCATCTACCAACTTCAGAACCGTTTTCTGCGATCTAAATAGTTACTACACTACAGTCTCAATATTAAATATTGGGTACATTTGTTTGGCTATTCTGTTGAGACGGCTTAGATAAGATACGTAGAAGATTAGAGTCTTCAAAATGAAATTTAATATGCTCTGAAAAGCACTGCTATTCAGTCAACTCAGTGAACTGACCCCAACTCTCGTTCCTCAGAGCCTGTGTTGCTTTACAAGATCCCTACTGTGTGTGGAATGAGAATCTGAAGTGCATCAATGCTCAGATTGGGTGAGTTAGAATTTTTTTTTCTATTATATATGTAGTTGAGGTTTTTTTTTTTTTTTGTTCTGTGTTGTTGTTCTGTCTCAATGGAACTGCGAGCACCGTTGATGCACAGCATCATATGGAGTTAGGGGTGGGTTGCGATGACTGGTTATTTTTTTCAGTACCTGAGTAGAGCTAAAAAGCAGGAGGTTGTTCATTGCTTCTTCACCAGACTCCACCACCATGGAGACCATAACAGTCACTGCATATATCTCATTAGTATAGCCTGACCGTGCGCACTGTGACAGCAGAGGACAGAACAAGTTGGTGGACCACTGCACCATACATTCTCTCGGCTGTGGCACATGGTGATAGGATGGGGTCTTCTAGCTTATCAGTAAACACTTCCATGACATGCTTCTTTCCTCAAGCTGCAGTTTGTTTCTAGGGGCACTCTGGGGCAGTGAAGGGGTTTGTTTTGAGCAGAATATGCTTCACAAAGCCCTAGAGAATGTAATGGCTCGTCGCATTTAGAAAATGAGATATTAAAACGGTGCTGCGTATGATGCGAGTTAATTTTATAGACATTTTTGTACATTTGACATTTCAGAATATCCTGTTTTCCTTGCAAATTAACTATCACAGAATTCTCACAGAACATCTTGTCCTCTGCAGATCAATCTTCGTATTATCTTACTGTGCATTCTGGTCCTTTACATCGATCATAATCTGATACTTAGGATTCCTATTATCCCTTTCCTTATCTATAGCAGTTTCAAATTTAGGATTTCCTTTTTTTTTTATTTGATATTCATAATCTCAATTTTATGGCGCCCTGCTGTCTTTTCTGCGATCGCTTACGTCTCTCATTATGGGAAGATTTGATATTGTGCAAGTTCTATGCGTGGGTGATCACGTGGCGAGCTGTCTCTCATGATAGCCATTTCATGACATTTATGATTTCTGATGTCTTTCTTCAATGCTCTCGGCTCCATACCCGGTTAAGCGTGTCTAATTCAATTTATGCATTTTAATATACATTTTACTGGATGCTAAAATCAGTAGTTATTTTCACCCAGAACTCCTACATCAGAGCCCGACACTTGGGCACACACATCAGAGCCCGACATTTGAACACACACGTCAGAGCCCGACACTTGGACATATACATCAGAGCCCGACACTTGGACACACATCAGAGCCCGACATTTGAACACACACACATCAGAGACCGACACTTGGACACACACATCAGAGCCCGACACTTGAACACACACACATTAGAGCCCGACACTTGGACACACATATCAGAGCCCGACATTTGAAAACACACGTTAGAGCCCGACCCTTGGACACACGCATCAGAGCCAGACACATAGATATAAACACCAGAACCAGACGAATGGTCACAAAAATCAGAGCTCGATACGTGGGCACAAACATCAAAAGCCCGACACACAGACGCAAACATCAGAGCCCAACACATATACACACATCAGAGCCCGACACATACACACAAACATAAAAAACCGACACGTGGACACAAACATCAGAGCCCTACACAGTGACATAGGCATCGAAGCATAACACAAGGATACAAACATCACAGCCCGATACATGGACACAAACATCAGATCCTGACACATGAGCAACAAACTTCACAGCCAGATACATGGACACAGACATCAGAGTCCGACATATGGACACAAACAACAGAGCCCGACACTTTGACACAAACGTTAGAGCCAGACACGTGGACATAAACATCAAAGCCAGACACATGGACATAAACATCAAAGTCAGACACAGATACACACATCAGAGCCCGATACTTGGACGCAAACATCAGGGCTCGACAATAGACACAAACATCAGAGCCTGACACATGAACACAAAATGGGAGCCCGACACACTGATGCAAACATCAGAGCACGACACATTGACGCAAACATCAGAGCCCGATACATGGACGCAAACATCAGAGCTAAAAATATGATCGAACCACACAGTAATTCTCTCACCTGTTATTTGTCCCTTAATACACATAGGCCAGGCTTGTAGCAAGAGATTTCCACTTGTGTCGTCATTTTCTTTCTTCTTGTCTGTTTCCAACGTCTATAGTAATACTGTGGTGTTAAATTAATATCGCTTAAAAGTAATCGTAGCACATACGGGACGACTGAGATGCTTTGATTCTATGAAACATTTGATAAAAAGTGAAGTATCTTAAGTTGATTACAAACAAGGAAATCAAAAGCAGTGAAACAGTACAACATTTAGTTGTACTAAATGCCTACAGAAAAAGAAAAACATTTTCAAGATCTAGCCATGAAAGAAAGAATTCATAAATCTGAAATATCCTCAGTGCCTGCACTTAGTCTAGTAAGACTTCTGTACCTCCTTGCTGCACATATCACGGACGGTAACAAACCCACGCTCGCTTATGCTCGTGTATATCGCGTGTCTGATATATATTTTCTGACAGATGTAATCAAGCTTGTAGACAAATTCTACCAAGAATATCGAATATCTGTCATGTTGCTGCGGGTGTCGAGTCGTTGCAGGATTCTTGGTTACAAGAAGGCAGGCTACCTTGTTTAACAGGTTATACAGTGCCCCCAACCATGCAGAAATGTATCTCGCCACACAAACACTGCAGGCATCAGCAAAGAAAAATGACTGAATCGTGGGGCAAAACAGGATACTTTAACATCCTACTCAAATACGCGAGCAGAACAGACTCGCGGAACGAATGATACGGCAGGCTAAACCAGTCCATCAGGTCAGGCTGCAAACAAGATACACCAGCCTAAATTAAGATCTACACAGAATCAAGAACAATAACAGCCCAAAATGAAAACACTGTCATAATGAAATAATTGAACATTTCATACTTAAATGTCCCAAACTAGTTGAACCACGAATAAAACTGCTGCCAAGGAGATTTCACAATCGACTTCGAGCGGAATTCAAGAAGGCAGCACCTGTTTTCAACAGTATCAAGAAGTGTATGCGAAATTCCGGGATGAAGGCTGTCTGTGCACAGCTCCTCGACAGGGACGTCCAGGACCAAGCGAAGAAACTGTGAATCGTATTAGAGAAGCTTTCCAGCGAAGACTCCGCTTTCATCCCGGAATGTCCCATACCACTTCTTGATACTGTTCAAAACAGGTGCTGCCTTCTGGAATTCCAGTCGAAATCGTCGCTGGCAGTCACAACAGACGAGGTTCTTGCGTATTCTAAGACACATAAGGACTGCTCACGTTTACTGAACGCCATATTTGCTACTACCGCCTCTTAGCGACAGACCACGGGAGCTCTGCGCGCGAGGTTTATTTTTTTTTTAACTTGAAGATTCTCTCTCTCTCTCTCTCTCTCTCTCTCTCTCTCTCTCTCTCTCCGTAAGAATAATCATGATCCGTTACGTAGTTTATTTGTTGCGAATTTTTGAAATGTTTCACGGAGTTACGTATGAATAACCCTATATTTCAACTAGATAGCCATGTCCTTCACTGTGTCATAAGCTACAAAGGGCTGGTAGCCACAGGGAGACTTATCTGCACAGCCATATTCTTGTGTGCCTCCTTAGTAGATGCTCCTAGTATAAAGTTTATATGTTCTTCAATATTTTATTACCGTACGCACAAAAATATATATATTATTAGACAATATAATTCGACTTTGTAAATTCACACGAGCCATACGTGATGATTCAACATTCTATAGTATTTATCTCCGCTAAAACCATTATTATATTGAAACAAACAAGTATACAGGCAGCCTCGTTTTCCAAAGTAGAGCGTTCCTATGAATTTTTCTTAAGCCGAATTGGGGTAAATCGAAGAAGCAGTAACCATTAATTTACACGGAGAAAAGTTTTGCACATTCCAAGCTCCAGAAATTACTTGTCGAATATTTTGTATCAAAATAACACATAAAACCTAAAACAGCACTATCATCATCATCATCATCAGGTGCCGTGCCGACTGGCGTTGGCTATTATGCTTCTCCAGAGTACACGATCCTTCATGCAGGCCATCAGTTCAATTGGTGATCTCCTCTCACACCATCCCGTCATACTGTCCAGTATCATTTCTCTTGGTCTTCCTCTTGATCTTCTTCCTACTATTTTTCCTGTTGTTATAATATGTTCAATGCCCCCTCTTCTCATTGCATGTCCTATGAAAGTACATTGTCTCTCTCTTATCTTTTTGACAAGGTTTTTTTGTCTCTCCAGCTCTTCTCATACATTCTTCATTAGTTATTTTTGCTGTCCAGGGGATTCGCAACATTCTTCTAATAAACCACATTTCTGCTGCTTCCAATGATTTTTGTGCAGACTTGCCTATTGTCCATGTTTCACTTCCATATAACAAGATAGGTTCAATATAGCATTTTAGGACTCGTTTTCTAACATTCATTGATAAGGATGTGTTAGCTAATATGTTTCTCATTCTCTGAAATGCAGTCTTTGCTTGGCCTATTCTGTTCCTAATTTCTGTTCTGCATTTCCCATCTGAAGTTATTACTGCTCCAAGGTATTTGAATTTCTGCATCTGCTTTAGAATAGTTCCGTTTAATTTTATACTGCATGCTGGTGGATTCTGTTTCTTAGATATAACCATAGTCTCTGTCTTTTTGATGTTCAGAGTAAGGCCTTTCTGTTCACTTAACAGTACCAAACAACACCAACAACACTAAACAGCACTAACATATAGTAAAAGCAGAAATGATATGGTAAATAGACAACTTATATAAAGTGGAAAATAATGTATAAATACAGTGTAGGTTCATTTACCAGAATCGGGATGACAGCGAGCACACTGGAAGATTGTGAGGTGATGATGATGATGATTGTTAGGCCAAGTTTTCGCAACAGGGCTGTCCTGACAGCATTATATACCCTGAGAAAGGCAGTGCACTGGGCCCTTACCCACGCTGGCCATTATTTAACCCACACTGGCCATTTTACCCACACTGGCCATTATTTAACCCACATAAAGAAGAGTTTCACTGACAGTGTTTGACTCGTTGGGCACCTGGGCAGCTGTCCTGTGTGCCCATACGTTAAGGCGACACTGCGTGGGAGGTTAGAGTGGTGAGAGGTGCACGGGGCGGGGGTGTAGGGGAGATAGGAAGAGGGTCTTGTACAGTAATTCTCATCGTCGTCTGAATTCACCAAGGTAGACAGGTCACTGCCATCTACACTTCCTTCTCAGTCTGCCTGCAGCAGTGATGAAGATCGAGGCTCGTCGCTATGGCTGATCTGGACAGTCTCACATTAACTGCTTCACGTTCGGTTCTTGGATCGCTTGACTTTCTGATCGTTCGCTATTTGTTTTCCGTTTTGATTCGTATCCTTTCCTCCTGCTGCTGTATCATCTCTTCATCTGTCAGTTCTTAATCATAGGATATCTGAACTTCTTTTAGCATCACCGTCAGCTTCCACAAACTCGACCTCCTTGGCAGTTGCTAACAGACACAGTTCAAAGCTATGACGCTGAGTTTACTCGCGGAGAAGGAAGGAACTTGGCTGGAGCCACTCTCATTGACTCTGTGACTGTTCGCTGCAAGACAGACGCTGAACGCTATTTTCACATTTCGCATTTTTGTCCGTAAAAGCAAAAATCCTTATCGGATTGTTTTTTGGTTTTTTGTTTTTGGAGGGAGGGGGGAGAGGGAGATCGCGAAAACTAATATTATAGGTTTCCTGAAAGTTGAATGGCGTAAACCGAACATTCGGAAAAAAAAAAAGGGGGGGGGGGCACTTGTACTGATTTTCTGCAGTTCATTTCATATCTTATACAAACAGGTTCTAAGCACAAAAACCTACAGATACTACATATCAGGCTATAAATGCGAATTACATTAACAATAATATTTGATAAATATAATTTAGAAAATGGGTTGTAAAATATCTTAAATAATAATAATAATAATTTGTTAAAAAAATCAACGTGTGTGTGCGAAATGCTTGGCTGATTGTGATAGCTTAGTGATTTTTGCAATGTTTAAGATTTTTTTAATCTGTAAAACCCAAAAAATGAATGCAATTTCCAAAATTAAAAAAAAAAATAAACAAAACAGATGTAATAATTAGCGGGCGTGATAGAAAGTATGAGAGATCTGTAGCACAACAAGTGCATCATTATTCTCAACAAGAGTATGTGCGTTGAAGTTGTGCGTTGTTAGTTATTATTTCACTTAGTTGTGCGTTGTTAGTTGTTATTTCAATAATTACATATGCGTTGTTATTATTATCGCCACAAGTACATGTGCGCTGTCAAGTGCTTGTGTCATCAAATACGTTCAAGTAATTATTTCTTTTCCCAGGCTGCAAAACATCGCTACAGGTAGACATAGCGGCTGTGGAGAGGAACCTAAAGGTCAGTAGAATGGAAGCATTTTCGTCTTTGTGTCTAGTAACAGTAGTGTGTTAGCATCCTTTCGTGATTTCACAGCCTCGTTGTTGATATTCTATGCTGTGTTATGCTTCGCAGGCAAATTAGTTAGTTTATACTGGATCAGCTCGTTTCATGTGGTTTTGTTTGTTTGTTTGTTTTGAGTCACGTTAATGCTAACCTTATAGTCCAGTAATACAGATTTGTCAAGCATAGGGTTCCGTCTTCTCCACGAGTGCTCCATAGTCCTTTAAATTCCTTTATTCTTCTTGTTCTCTTCCTCCTACTTCTTCTACAACAACAACAACAGCACCAGCAGTAGCAGCAGCAACCGTCAGCCTTACAGTTTTACATTCATGTTATTTTCCTGGGATCAGTTTGAACTCTCAGGGTCTCTGTAAAGCCTGGCAGGTTCTGTAATGTGTGTGCCAGTGCTCAGCATCTGGAGATAGTTTTATCACGTGCTAAGCGGACAATGGGCCAGTGCTAAGCTTCTGGAGATAGTTTTATCACGACTAAGTGGGGCAGCCTTCAATCTATGTATCTGGGCTTGTAGTCTGCGGTGTCTTGATTTCTATTCTATGTTAAAGATTTCTTTAACGGTTCAAGTTTATCGCTTTAGTCCATCTTTCCTTTTTCAAACGGATCATCTCACAAAATAGCTTTCATTATAAACTGTATGCACGGAGAAGTTAACCCGATTACCTATTGATCGTATTATTTTTCATAAATTTCATGCAGTTTGCAAAGAAAATGAACAAAATTGAATTGAATTAGATATTTCATTAATAGTTCACGTTTACAAATATTTTTTTTAAAATGGTTAAGCGCGTCGCGGTGTGACGTTTGTGGCTCAGTAGGACAGCCCGTGGTTCATATGAGGAACTACTGAAGTTCGTTAAAGTGTTGAATTCCAAATTTATGTTGGTCGCGTCAAACATATTTCGTAAAATGTAAACTCAGCTTATATACCTGGACACCGCAGGTTGCAGTCATATTTGTTATCACGGATACGTTCTGAGAAAGGACAGAGGAAGAATTTTTATTTTGTGTGTGTGTGTGTGTGTGTTTGTTTGAAGCTCAACAATGTGATATATAAACAGTATTATTCTCACTTTGTTGGTTTATTTTAAACATTGTAGATTTTAGCAATTCCACGAAAGGAATGGATATTATTTCAGTTGTTCACCTTCATATGTTTTTTTTTTGGTTTGTTTGTTTTACATTCTTGCTTGCTTATTGTGGCGTATGGTTAGTGGGATGTCTTCCTTTGGTTGGGCGGTTTCTTGTCTTCCTGGAGTTCGGGTTCTGTTCTCGGCCATTCTTTTACTATCTCTCTTCTTATTTTTGTTAGACTAGCAACTTTCATTATTGCTTTTAATGTGATGTTAAATTAGCAACTTTCGTTGTTGCTTTTAATGTAATGTTAAACTAGCAACTTTCATTATTGCTTTTATGTGATGCTAAATTAGCAACTTTCGTTGTTGCTTTTAATGTGATGTTAAGCTAGCAACTTTCCTTGTTTGCCTTTATGTAATGTTAAACTAGCAACTTTCATTATGCTTTTATATGATGTTAAGCTAGATTTACTTGGAAAAGATAAATTATGACAGTGCTCAGAGACAAGAGATACACGTGGAAGGAAGCAGAGAATAATTCCAAGAACAGGGATGACTGGAGAGCTTTTATCTGTGGCCTATGCTCTCAAGGGAGTGAAAGGCGATGATGATGATGATGATGGTGGTGGTGGTGGTGGTGATGATGATAAAGCTAGCAATTTTCATTACTGCTTTTATGTAATGTCAAACTCGGAACTTTCATTATTGTCTTTGTGTAATGTTAAACTAGCAACTTCATTATTGCTTTTGTGTGATGTTAAAAGTCCTGAAGTAACAGTTATCGTGTAAAAAATTAATCTTCTCTTGCGGTTACACTGGTTTTTATTTTATTTATTTATTTTTACTTTGTTGATGCAGTGGAAGCTGTCCCAGTGTCAACACCTTCAGTTGTAGACCCTCACCCTACGTGTTCTTGTCCTGGCGGGATGGGGTCTGGCCCATCAAAAATCATTGAAACTGGTCAGTGTTTGAACTTAACATATTGCAGTTGTCATTTCTGTTGTTTTATACTGGCATGGCCAAAAGAAAAAAAAAACAACGCAAAAAAGGTATACTATTAACAAAATTATTGTTTACGCGTGTTTGATAAACAATGATAATCATGCAGTACCGGTTCTCATTACTGATTATATCGTTTCTTTCCTGTCCTCATTATTTCTGATTCCAGGGATTTTCTTTACCTCGTGGCTGTTCCCGGTACGTAAGCCCCGTCAGCTAGGATATTTCAGATATTTGCTGCTTATGTGTTATATTGTGATGAACAATGGATTTGTCTGTCTAGGAAGTGGAGGTGGATTAGACACAATCTGAGGAAACCCGACACCAGCATAGCAAGACAGGCACTGACATGGAATCCTCAAGGAAATAGAAAACGAGGAAGACCTAGACTTACTTGAAGAAGAGGAAATTATGGCGGTGGTCAGAGACAAAGGAATGCACATGGAAGGAAGCAGAGAATAATTCCAAGAACAGGGATGACTGGATAGCCTTTATCCGTGGCCTATGCTCTTAAGGGAGTGAAAGGCGATGATGATGATGATGATGATGAATGGATTTGTCATTAGACTGAGCAGACATAAGCCTGAAGTGAAGATATAAAAACTCCAGACACAAAGATTATTTATAACTATTACTGCATCACTCACACGTTATGTTAACAAAGTGATGTTTAAGCTGCTTTGAGTCTGTAATACAAAGTCATATAGCAATAGTAGATACAGGTATACGGTTCAGTTTTACTAAAAAGTAAACAAAACAAAAAAAACTGAAACGTACCTTTTATAATAATACCAAGTTTACCGCAGTCGTCATTTCTCTTATAGTAATAGTAGAGATTACAACTATATCAAATCATGTATGAGGAGATGTAAGGAGGGGGAGTGAGTCTTGCTCAGTTTAGCCCAGGAGCCTGGACGACGTTTAATCCATCATCAGTTAAACTTATCAACAGAACACAGTAATAAGGGATGTCATTTGTACCTGACATTCCAAGTTTCCACAGAGCATACACCGCTTTCTTTCAGACTGTTAGTTGATACCTTTTGCTCTGTTTAATATCTTTATCAATAACTTTCCACCAACAATATGATATTATATTTTCTTATATTTTCTTTGTTGTTCTTTAGTCCACCATCTCTCAGATTTCGTTGCTGTAAATGGCATTGTAACCACGCCGTTTCGTGTATTCAACACGCCTCTATTTTGTCTCATCAGAATTAATACATTTCCTTTTTTGAGTTCTCTCTCTCTCTCTCTCTCTCTCTCTCTTTCTTTCTCTCTCCCACCACACACACACACATGCATGCGCACACACACACTATTCCACGCATTATGGTGATGTACGTAATACAGTTTTTAAAACTACATTTAAATGTTTTAATTGTTTCTCATTTTGTAATAAAATTCTAGGTTCATCATATGTTTTTTCCCATTAATTGTAAAACTATTATTAATGCAGTTTCAAATTAATAGCGGGACTTGTTGAAGCTTACTTGACATAACCGGTTTTAAAATATTAAGTGAGAACTATGTTGGGCGGCAAGATATGCTACTAGCACAGGAAGGCAAAATTGTCATGACCGGTCTTGTTTGTAACCCATCAAGATGACTGGAGGAAGAATGAAAAGTGTGTTGTTTTTTTGTTTTTTTCCTTGAACCATGCACAAAACATTACCATTGTCTGTAACTGAATAGGTAAACAAAATAGGTGAGAAATGTCTAAAAGTTCTCTATAGTTCAATTCGGAGAAACTATCTTTCGTGATATAATAACTTGCCCTGCATATTCCGACTTTAAAAAGGTGTAATATACTTGGTTGTCTTCGTGCTACCGTAGTTTTACAATCTTAAGGGTAAAAAAGTGATAAAAGCTATAGAATTAACAAGTAATTTGCTGTAAGTGTAAGTTGTTTCCTACTAGATTCAAATAAATTAACTTTGGCAAAATCTTGCTAATTACATACCTAATGTCGGGGGGGGGGGGGGGGGGACACGATTTCTCGTGACAGCTTCGGCGTGAAAATATCTGACATCTTTGGGAGTTAGAATATCGAGAGTAAATTACAAAATTCACAAAGACGTGATCATGAGGATGATGATGATATAAAATTACTGATTGTCACAGACATTGACGAGAAATGAAGCTTTTCAGTGTCTTCCCCACTGCATGTATGGTTCACACTTTCAGAGAATCCCAGACTGTCAGTCCAAAGTCAATATTGTTGGAGCCATCTTTCCTAAAGTGTTTTTTTTTTAAGTGGACTACAAATAAGATATTTTTTGACACATGGCAATGTTATATGCATTTTTTTTACAGTAACATTTCGCAAATCTTAGCCAACGCACGAGTAACAGCATTTACATGTTATAAGGACTTGAAGATTTCAGTAGTACGTATCTTCAACTTATGTTGCAAGATTATTTAAAAATAAAAAAGAAGTGGTAAAGCACTCTCGGCTGTCGTACTTCTCTTGCCTAACACAGAATGCAGTAACGAGTATCAGGAAGAGTGAAGCAACAGAAGGAAGTACTGTGAGCTAGTGCATATATATTAGAAACCACCTCAGTCACATAGTGATGTTTTGTTGTGCGTTTAGTGATCTGCCGTCACCTACCTTATCACCCCAGCATTAGAAGGTTTTTATTTTACCATGTAAAGATTTATTGGACAAGCTTACTTTTACAGCGTATTTTTAGTATTTTACTTCGACATTTCCCATGTTGCTTTTGTTTGTTTGTGTTTGTGTGTGTGTGTATGTTTAGTATAATTTAAACATTTATAATATTTCACTTAGTATTTTTTCCCATTGGATGTCATTATTTTGTTACGTTTTTTTCCCTTCTATCTTTAGTGAAACCTTCATTTCTTTTTCTACATTTTTTTTCCTATCGTTAGTGAAACCTTTTTTTTTTTTAACTACATTTTTTTATCCTATCCTTGATGAAACCTTCATTTCTTTTTACTGCACTTTTTCTCATGTTCTTGATGAAACCTTCATTTTTACTGCACTTTTTCTCCTATTGTTAGCGAATCTTTCATATCTTTTTACTGCATGCTATTTTTAAGGAAAACATTGTACATTGGAATAATCGTATTTTTTTCGGACAGATATTTCCATTTATAAACAAAATGTTTCTGTTATGAACAGAATATTTTCAATATAAATATAATGCTTATATTACTTCATAAATGGATGTTTTCCACAAAACAGATGAAAAAGATAAGAGCATCAAAATTACAGACCCTGATTCTGGTCACAAGAACGATGACACTAAGGATGGTAAGATGGATATAAAGATAATATACAGTTATTTAACTACGGCCAAATAAAGCTTTTTTTCAGCCAAAAATCAGTAAAGGATAAATTCAAAGTCGTTTCTAAGAGTATAACTGGACAAGTAAGCAAATATATTTTTAAGCTGGAAGCTAATTCTTAGAAGTCCGTGCTGCTGCTGTTAATATAATGGTATCATAGTTTCTAGTGAAAGCATGGATGTCAGAATATTATCATATTTTTAATGTTGTTAAAATGCTGAATGTAATGTGGCAGTTTTTAATTAACATTGCTGCTGTTTTAAAATATTATTTGCAATTTTTTATCTAGTTTTGTTTCTCTGAATCAGTGTTTTATATAATTTTTATTGCAGTTAAATGGTGTTTTAAACATTTTAATCATCTTTTCTGTCAGTGCTGGTCAATGTTTCAGACATCTTTATTGCAAATTAAATGGTGTTTTAATCATGTTAATCATCTTTTGCGGCATTTTTATATATAAATAAACACTTATATGTAAGCAGTAATTGTTGGCAAAAATCCTATATAGAAGTAGGAAAAGATTATAGAGCAAAATAGAACAGAACATTGAACAAAGTCTGCCACGATAGTATGGTGGTTAGCGCACTTGTTTGTCGATTAGAAGGTCTGAGGTTTGATTTTGCACTGGGATGGATTTTATTTTTGGACTGATCGACACCGGGGTCCACCCACCCTAATAAAAATGGATGCCTAGGGTTTCCCTAGGAAATAAAAGCAGTAAGGACGGGTGCTGACATCCCTACCTTAAATGCTGTAGTGGGCTTGAAATGTGAAGGCACTAACATTTCACTCCCGTACTGCATGCAGGTGGTATGAGACATTCATTCATTTGCATGTCCCTTGCAGAACTTTGCCTCCCTAACAGCACTCCTGTAGGCCTCTCGGTTGTCAGCAAGATGGCCTGCTGCTGATGCATCCATTTGCAGATCATCAACTATGTCTTGCAGCCATCTTCGCCTTGGTCTTCCTCTCTTTCTTTTTCCCATTATGACCCTTCCAAGACGGTCTTCTCTAGATTATCATGACGTTTAATGTGTCCAAAATATTTAAATTTTCTTTGTTTAATCCTCTTTACTAGCCAACCTTCTTCAGTATTAAGTTCTTGTAGTGAGATTGAAAAACAAACAATGAAGACAGGAAGGAGCTACTTATGCATTCAGAATGGATAACCTCATAGATATTTTATTATTAAATTGTGTTACATGAGGCTTTAAAGATGAAAGTTGTGATATTTAAAAGCTGAAAGTTGTTATATTTAAAATAGGAGAGCTGTGATTATTTGGTCAAAATAAGGCAAAGTTTTATTACTTTCATTTTTGCCTAACTGTGGAAACTAGTGTCAGTCTGACTGTCTGTTCTTTATTGTCATCAGCTGTTCATAAATCTAATTGTGACCACAGACATGAACACTGAGAAGCACTGAAGTTTTTTTGTTTTTTTTTAACAAAACTGCATGATATTCTTCCTTAGGACAAACTGCTGCAAGCACCACAGCCACATCCACTGGCACAGCCCTGGAGATTGTCATCGTTGCTGTGATTGTGTCAGTCATTTGTTCCTTGGTGCTTGGATTTATCATCGGTTTCAAGTTCCAGTCTTGCAGATATGCTCGTGACAGGGACAACGTTTTCTCTGATCGTAACTATTCTTCACTTCAGCGAGGGCGCAACAGGCTGTCCTCTGGGGATAACCCGTACTTCCACACTGACCATTCTAATCTCACACCAAAGCAGACGAACTGTGTGGTCGGTTTAACACCTGGAAAGACAAACCCTGGTGTTGAGACAAAACCAGTGACCAAGTCAAATAAAGTTTACTTGTAGTTGCAAGATTTGGAAGTACTGCTCCATAATAGACTGAAAGTTTTCTTCTTAATATTGTTCTGTAGATTTTTGTCAAAACACTGAGGATTGTTTTACTTTAAAAATGTCAAAATATAAACGTTTATTTTTGAACTTTTGAGCTGCCAGGTAACAGACATCTGAGTTTTTTTTTGTTTTTTTTTAAGTACTTAAAACAGCCATTCCTACTTACAGTGTTTGCTCACATTCATTTGGTACTGACTTCTAAATACCACTCACTGAACGATGCTACTTGACATCACGAATCCTCAGCATTGACCTAAATTGTTGAAAAGTGGTTGTAGTTTCCAGAAGGACTGCAAAACTGATAAAAACTGGCCAAGACCTGAACATAAATCAGATCTGTAAAAATTAACAAAGTTTGTAGCTTTCTCTGTGGCTGTAGGCTTCATGAATACGTCATCTTCCTGCCACATACTAAGCCAGAGCGCATGATATGTGGTTCAGTGTAACTGTGGACAAGAAACTGTGCTTCAGTGTCACTTTATCATGGCTGGAACCATAATTCTTGTATGTGTTAATTCTAATGCTTTAATTTCTCTGGATTAGAAGGAAAGAATTATATTGTTTCTTTCACTTATAATGGATAAATGTGACACAAGTGAACACTGTGACAAATTAAAGGAGAAAATACCTCATTGGCCATAAGACTCATGCTTCCTGATGGCCACCCTGACTATAAAACATGGTGGTTGATATCAGGAATATATGACAACATAATCCAAGAGGACAAGAGAAGAGTGGACAGGTGCTGTTATTTTTTGCAAGAAAATGTGTGAACATTCAGCCTTGGTTTTTAGGAAAAGGTGATGTTTCTATGGCTACCATAATTCTGAGAAGGTCATGTTGTGTTTTTCAAGGAAATAATGTCAGTTGCAGTCTTTTTTCCTTTCGGATTGTCAGCTGCATTTACTACTGGCAGATTTACATCTAGCAAGAGTTACAGTTCCTACTACACAGGGATTTATGTTATGTTTTTTCAAAACGGAACTTAGAGACCTTTCATGTCATCATTTTGTTGTTTTATCCAAAGAATTATGAGAATTAACCCCCTCATATATGCCTAGTATTCCAGACTTCGGCTATAGATGACAAGCACAGTAGCCCCTATTCTTCACTTATTATTGGATATTTATGATAATAAACAGGATATTTCATCCATTATGGTGGACTTGTTTTGGGAACTGGGCTTGGTGAAGATGTGTTATCAAAATTAAAAACAGACTGTGCTGGAGATAGTGTTAGATGATGATGATGTTGATCTGTGTAAACAATTCTTTTTTTAAATCTGCCATTAAGTATGGGTATACAATTCTTCTGCTTAAGACTTTATAAGAGCTCCACTTTTTATGGACTTTAATTATTTCCTACAGCAAGACTTGACTGAATCCTTTCTTGTTTTAGGTTTTGAGTTAATTCTTTCCTACAGCAAGATTTGGGTTAATTATTTCCTACAGGAAGATTTGGGTTAATTTTTTCCTACAAGAAGATTTGGGTTAATTCTTTCCTACAGGAAGATTTGGGTTAATCTTTTCTACAGCAAGATTTTGGTTAATCCATTTCTGCAGTAAGATTTTGGTTAATTCTTTTCCTACAGGAAGATTTTGGTAAACTCTTTCACACAGCAAGATTTTAACTTTATCCTGACCTCTTGTAAACTTTCAAGAGGTCGGTAAGTTAATATCAGTGAACTCTGCGGCGAGAGACTTAACGTTTTAACCATGTATGCATGTATCAGCTATATTTTCAGCATTTTTTTCCATCATTTGTTGTGTTTATTTCACCTTTCACTACAATGACTGATTAATAAAATGCAGTTACATTTTTATTTTGCTAAGCTTCTGCTGAGAAGTGGTAGTGGTAGATACAGGCAGCATGTGAATTACTTTATAGATTAGTTAGTACTCTTGTGTGAGCAGTGGTTGCATTAAGGCTATGAGAGACCCTGAGTGTGACTGTAAGTAATATTATTCTTCTCTCATCTCTGTCCATTTGTTCTTTTTTAAATGTTGCTTGGGTGCCAGGAACATCCATACATTCCAAAACTTCACTTGAAAGAACAGATTTTGTTACTAAAAATAAACTTGCTGCTAGTTTGTGATTTGCTTAAAAAAAAAAACAACAACAAAAAAAAACCTGCTGCTAATTTTAGATTTGTTTCTGCAAGTAACCTGCTGATATTTTTAAAAATATTTTTTGATTTGTTGCCAGAAGTAAGCTTCTTCTAATCTGAGTATGATAATCTGGATTTTTCCAGAGAAAAAGTATGATAGGCTGGATTTTCCCAGGGGAAAGATATGATAAGCTGGATTTTCCCAGGGAAAAAGTATGATAAGCTGGATTTTTCTGCAGTGTTATAAACTGTGCCATAAGTTTTATTTATACATGTCATTGCACTTGGAAACAGCAACGTGTCATTTGAAGAATAAAGGTACTTTTGTAAAAAGAAAAATGAAATGAGGATATGCATACAGAAGATGTTTTAAAGTTTTTTTAATTTTTGGTAATGTGAAAGTTATGTTTGAACCTAGGTTTGTTAATGTATATAAGACAGAGTTGGACATATGCAGTAGTACAGTAATGGCAAAACATAATTCCAGTTGTTTTGTTATTAAGTGTGATAATGGAAGACTCCACTGTTATACATGACCTCTGTGTAGCTGGATGGATTATTTTTTAAAGTCTTTGCGTGCATGGATGCAATGAAATTTTCAGATTGACTTTAAAATATGAAGGACTGTTGTGCTAAGAACAAAAAATTTGTGTTAAGACTTTTTGCTCAGATCCAGTGTAAATCTTGTCCTAGCTTTGCCCTCTGTACTTGTCCTTTGGATCCATTTATCTTTTGGTCATGTTGAAAGCATTCTGTTTTTGCCTTACCATATCCTTGCCTTTGTTGAAGTCATCAGTGTCCTGTATCTGTTCTGTCCCCATTCTAAGTAAGTCTTTCCTGTCTCCTAGTTATGTCCTCTTTGTGTTCCTTTAAAGTACTCTCCATGTGCTAGTTTTCCTTGTGTCCTAGTGAAGACCTCAGTGGTTCCTATTTGGTCCTTTGTGCATTTGATAAGATTCTCCTTATACACTGATGTATTCAGGTACCTAATATAAAGACCAGATTACTTAATTGTCTGTTGTCATCAGTCATATGTGTTGCCCTGGTAATATGGCTTTTTTTTCCGTATGTCAGAGTTACCTGCTGAGCACTTAGCAGTCTGTGGCAAAGTGGCTAGTGCACTAGTCTTTTATGGTGAATGTCTGGGGTTCAGATCTGACCAGAGGTGCCCCATTCACCCAGCTGCAGAAATGGGCACCCGACTTTTTCTGGAGCTTGGAAGGAAAGGCGACCAGACGTGATGCTGACTGCAGCACTTTCCAGTGCGCCGACAGGTCAAGGAAAATGTAGGCATTAATATCGTGTTCCCTATGTGCTTCTAAGGCACCTACCCTTCTAGCAATCTAAATTTATTTGTCCTGTGTAGAGCTGGCAGAGTGATCATATCTTCTTTATACTTGTAATTGTAAGACATGTCAGTTATAAAGCGTGTACATATATATATGTATATTTGAATGATGAACAAATTTTTACATACTGTAGCTAAATCAAATGCATCTCTTCCCCATCACCAAGACTTGAATCTATCAAACTTATAAGCCTACAGTGCTTGTCAGCTAAATATGAAAATAATAAATATGCCATCCTATATGATATCTGTGTATAATCCAATTTTTAAAAAATATAAAAATATAAAAAAAATTTCATCAAATGTCACAGGATAATTTTTTGCTTTACTGTAATGTCTACCATATTATATAACAAAATATGTTGCACTAACATTTTCTATTTATATGAAATTAATATTGAGGAGTGACAAAAACTTATGGTCTTATAAAGAAGTAATCAGACTAGCAAACTGTGCCAAAGGTCATTATTTTGTGTTTTGTTTTGTTTTGTTTTGTTATGTTTTTTATCTTTGTATTATACATCATCCACTTAATATTTTGTAGCTGTGTATTTCTGATAATGCCAGAAGTGTGAAATATGAAGCCAAGATAGAGAAGAACAAGACAGTTCTCAGAAATTATATATGAGTTTGAAATGATAAATCAACAAATTAGTTAACTTGGAACCTATTCATTGTTTCATACAAAACATCCAAAAGTCTGAGCAGTCTTTCGTCATACATCAAATTTCTGAAATAATTGTGGAAACTTCCAACTTTTACAGTGATTTATAATTGTGACAGAAAAAAATGACTCTAAGACAAGTCCATGAGTGCTCAGATCCCCTGCTGTGAAGGAGGATTTTAGCAGGGTGCACACACTCTGTAGCACTAACAAGAGCTTTGATAAAATCCATTCATTATTAATCATAAAATATAAAATCAGGCTCATTCTGTCTAGCTCAAATATCTTCCAACTTCATAAACGAGTGATGTCACAGTTTTTTTCTGTACATGCTATATATAAAGACTAATTTGACATTTTCTTATACTTTGTGCAAAAAAATTGCACATAACTATTTCTATTTTTCTAATTGAATTTATCAACAATTTACTGATAATTGTATACTATACTGATTGCTGTAATTTGATACCTGACCAAAAAAAAAGAACTTTATTGAGATGTTAAAACTTGTCTTTGAAATGTCTGTACTGACAGTTCTGAGTAACATGAGTAACATACTGTCATTTGTGAAGTGTAATCATATATATTTAATAATACTGTAATTTGCCAATGCTGATTTAATTATCATTAAAGAAAACTCTCTTTTATGAATGTAATAAATAAACTGCTGTTTAGAAATTGTATACTGCATGTGTGCCACACTTTAGATTCTGTTTACCATCAATGGTAAGTGTACCATATTTTGGAGGATTGTGTACCATCAGTATATTATAATGATTTTGAGACTATGTAAACTATCACATGTAAGTGCTGCACTTTTCAGGTTCTCTTGAGTACCTTTAGCAATAAATGTACTACCTAGTAGAGAGCACCAGTAATAGTTAGGGTGCCACAATATGGAGATTCAAGTTTCAAGAAGTACCACAGTCTGAAGATAGTATACCATCAGTAGGAAGCATAATATAGTTTGGAGGAGTATACCATCAGTAGGAAGCATATTATAGTTTGGAGGTTGCTTTCTATCATCTGTAGCTAGTGTGTTACAAAGTGGACACTCTCAGAGTACCATCAGTAGTAAGTGTACCAGAGTCAGAGGATTATTTTGAATACCATCAGTAGTAAGTATGGCACAATTTGTAATGCATAATAATGAAGATGAGAAAGAGAAAATTTGTAGGGTAAATCATTATCTTTGGGGAGACTTCCACAAGGAGTGGGACAGCAGTGGGGACTGAACCTGCTGCCTTCAGTCTGTGGAACTGGTTAGCTATCAGTTCATCCATTTCCACCCACAGGTTTTCAGAAATCCTGTGGAGACAGTATTCCAGGAATGCTGCTGAGACATATTTCAGGATTCCTACTGAGACAGATTTTCAGGAATCTCTGCTGAGATAAGTTTTCAGGAATCCATGCTGAGACAGGATTTCAGGAATCCTGCTGAGACAGGCTTGTTTTTAATCATCACTACTTACATTTAAGACAGGTCTTGTCTATTTTCCAATATTTGATCTGAACTCATGTATGGCTCAAGGATGTAGGACACAGCAGTGTGTGAGTTTTCTGTGCATTATTTCATGGACTGAAGTTCAGTTCTCTACTCAAGAAGTGTATCCTGTGAACTTTCATTAACTTCAGTCATGTTCAAATACTGTGTTAGTTTTACAGTTCAGAAAAGCTCCTGTTTAAGCGGGCCTACACATTATGATAGTTTGAATATGCAGTTCAAGATAAGAACTAAAGTATTGTATAAATATGTTGTGCATATGCTTCCAGTGTTTTCCTTTTTTATTTTGTTTAAGTTTGTCATTTGCTCAGTATGTCTTCCATTATTTTTGGTCAGCATAAGAGAAGCCATATTGTTTTTCCAACTTAATTTATACTATTTTATGCTTAGTGTTCATTTCAGATTTCAGTGAATAAGGAATTATACATAGTGACAAAAAGTTGTTAAGAAACATAATAGACCACCACTTAATGGTAATTTGACGTGACAGATCATTTAACAGTAGTTTAACACTGTTAGACTGCTGCAGTCTGTTACTTTAACATTGTTACAGTAACAGATATGTAAAAGTTATTTGACATCACTGTCTTGTGACAGAAACATAATATAAAAGATAACTACACATATAACTTAAAATTACTACACATAACAACTTGATATATAAGTCTGTTGTCAACAGCATCATCATAAAATGCCATATTGATAGACATCGATCACATGTCTCCATTTTGTGTGATTCTTGATATTTCTGTCAGGTTAGTTGCCTTTTTTTTCCAGGTAATTTCCTTTGGTGATATTTTCTTTCTTATTCCCTTGAGATTTTGATTAATATTTGACAGAATCATCTGACATCAAATGGTATGTCAAATATCACTTAATGATGTGGGTTTTGTTATACAGAACAGGCTTGTTATCTGACATTAACCATACTAAGCAGATGTCATAAACCAGAAACATGATACAGACATAATCTGACCAAAATATAATGTGATGATAACATGACATGTTAGCCAGTAAGTAATATGTGACGTGATAGTAGACAGACTAATTGAATAATATAGTGTAATGAATTCATAGAAAGTCAGAAAGTGAACGCTTTCCCCTTTCTGTTCACATACAAATGAAATTCAGACCTTGAAGAGTGATAGGTCAGAAAGCTTACCTTATCAATATATACATCACTGCCATTGGCTGAACATTTTTTTTTCCCTTTAATTTTCATTGGTCTTCCGAATTTCAGAACGTGTAGTTGAGGCTGTTAGTTTTCTCTGTAGTTAACAATGAAGAATTAACTAACAACTCATTGTTAAGCTCCGCCCCAGTCGTAATTTTTTTTTTCTGTTCTGTGATATGTATTTGTCTGTTCATAGTATTAACCATTTCTGCTCCCAGTGTGTTATTTTTCAGTATTTTTTTAATGTTAAAGAACTTGTTTTCTGTTGCTTTAGATAGATTACATTTTTTTATGTATGTGCTTATTTCCTTTCAGACTTGTAGGAAAATGTTTTGTTTTTTTTTTAACTTTGCGCATTTAAATGATGGTAGATGGTCTTCATATTCTCACTTTGTAATGTTAAATTCTGAAAACGTTGCGTAGGAGACATCGAGTAGGACAAATGTTTTAATATGTCTTCTGTTGATGTGCTTTACGAGTTGAGACAACAGCATATGTGTGATTTGGTTTGATGTGCTTTAATTAGTGTGTTAATTATGTTTTTATATGCGCAACCAAAATTGAGAAAACTAAACATGAAGACAATTACAAAGCTGCAGCAGTCACTGTTTTTTCTGTAAATAAGCATGCCGGTAGAGAATGAAATTGGCCACGTTTAGCAGCAGCTAAGACTGCAAAAATTTGTTTTAAATAGTGGTAAAAAAAAGTCCTGGCTATGTTAGTGGCGTTTCTTCAAAGAGTGTAGAATCGGAACTCATTACGTTGTGCAAAAAAATGGAAACCATTTTCTTTTCTTATGCTTTTTTGTTGTTGTTGTTTACAGATGTAGAAAAACTGGCACATATTCTCAGCTTCACAGAAGCCTTTCTTAGCAACTAGGAGAGTGATAGAAACATATACTTGTTTCTCAGCTGCTGGGACTAAAAGTAGAAACAAATATTTAACTGTCTTACCAATCTAGGGTTTAGAACGTTATTAAATTGTTGACATTGTATTTAAGGAGAAGATGACCCCTATTAGTTTAAACTCAGGTACTTGTTTTAGAATTTACTTTGATCAGTTTAAAGTAAAAAGCCACAACTGCCAATTACAGCGTAAGAAATATAAGCAGACGTCTTTAAAGTAAGGATACATTAGGTTCTAGATTCAGAATTTATTTTTATTTATTTACAAAAAATTTTTTTTGGATTCTGTAACGATAGCTGACATATTTTTATAGTTTAGGTCGCCATTTGTAATAGCACTGAATCAAGATTGTTGGCGAATAGATCTGACCTGTCACGGCATGTTAAATGACGTATGCCTTTTTTTTTTTTAAGAAAATCTTTTCATGACTTGCCCTCCTGCTCTGATCTTCCAGGCCCGCGCGCGTACACACACAAACACACACACACATATACACATACACACGCACACATCGGGAAGCAACAGAAAAATCATGTCCGCTGTCAGGACTACCAAGGCGAAGCTTATGTACATAAATCTGTGTCAGGATAAAAATGGCAATGTACTGGATGAACTAAGCGTGGTTTATGTAAAATAGCAGTGTATATGTTTGTGAAAGAGAGGTCTCACCATTTTTTTCCCAACCTTTTGTTTTGTGTACTGGTACTGTATGCAGATTTAAACGTATACACGGCCCGTCTCTCATCACGAACGACCATCAGTGTCAACCGAGAGATTCGAAACGTGAAAAATGAGACAGCGTACCACAGCTGTCCTTGAAACTTGTCTGAGTAATTTAATTTGATAGAATCAACGCTACAGTGACAGGTGCCGCCATCTTCTGCTTAGATTTATATTTGCTAAAAGGTATTTTTGTTCAAAGGCCGTATTTTTTTTAAACTATGCGGCTATAGCTTTCCCCTAGAAACAGATCTCAAGTGAAGGAAGGACAACACATAAAAGTAACTGGCCACGAGCTGTTCTTCTTTCACTCTGTACACTACCACAACCATATAATACAGTTTCTCATATCTGTCCATTATATATGAGGTACGATAGTGTATTATTACTTAGGTTACATTGTATTAAATTGGGTTAGTTTATAAACCGAGTTTGGATATTTCTAGAACATTTTCAGATTTTCCTGTGGACTCTTGCTGTAAGTAAATTCTGCGCATGGCTATCCACTATCCACTATTTTGCCTTTACTCCTACCATTAGCCTTAGCATCAGTGATAAAAAGGAAAATGAAATAAAAGCATAAAAAGTCAGCAGTCATTGTCATAAAACGAGCAGGGTAAGACTTTAACATCATAACAACAGGAAAGAACAAAAAATGGAAAGAGTGGCACAAGAGAAAATCATGGAAAGTCTAACGCAGTGACATACTTAAGTCGTCAACTGGGCTGATGGAAAACATCAAGTGGGGGGGGGGGGGGGGAGGGGTATGTTGAGAATCACGCCAGCCAGCAGCGCCCTCTAGAATAGCACCAGACGTTGTTCTCTCAGACTAATCTTTCCCAGTGTGGTTCAGCACGTCTTCTCAGGGCATCTCAGTGCTTCTCAGGGCATCTCAGTGCTTCTCAGGGCTTCTCAGAGCAACTATGTGAGCTGCTTCGTCCCGAGCACGGACTGCAGAGACTCTGCCCTTGTCTCTCTGGGATATCATAATTTGGAGAAACTGTTCCTTACCATACACTTTTCCCTCTTTGCCACGATCTCCACTCTTAGGCGACTGCGAACATGAACTCATGTATGGAATTACTCATTATAGTCAGCCATGGCGTATACATAGGAAGTCTTTGGACTCCGTGCTTTTTGTGCGTGTTTATTTCGTTCATTTCGTTACCGAGTCTGCCTTTTCATCTGACCCACTGAGGCGTCAGTTTTCGTCCCAGCAACCACACACTCTTTCTTTCGAGATTATTTGCGCTCAGAGATCTTTTTTTTTTTTCAGTGACGTAATAGGCAACACGCGTCCAAGATTCCTGAAAGTCCTACTCTATGACACTGTCGATGACTAACGCTACCAAGAACTTCCATTTCGTAGCTTTAGCTAAATCCTTCAGCAGCATGTTTTCTGTTCTACGCTGCCTAGTAAAACAATGGCACGAGATATTCATGTTTTTGGTGCCCGATTTTCCTTTGTTTCTACATGCGGCCTAAAGCGGGCGGCAAGCAACCTCGTTATGTTTCATGGTTATGTATATTCCTAATTCAGTTTCAACGTAGGCGTTTTAATCAAATATTGTCTACTACTTCAGTTTGAATGCGCAGACTGAGATACATCAACAAACTCATTATTTGACTTGCTGTAACTGTCCGGGCATTTTGTGGATAACGGGGAGGCATTAGTCTGTTAATGTAAATCATTTAAGAGAGGAAACTTGCGTGTGTGTGGGTGTTTACCTTGCCAGTTTGTCTGTATATTTGCATCAATGAATGTATATGCTTCCATATTGTTCTCTGTCTTAAGTCGTCTTGCGCTGATAGCATAGTAAATAATGTACAGTGCTCATTCAGGTCAAAGGTAAAGGTCAATTTTTGAAGGTCTTCATTTTAAATACTGGAAATGTCGAGAGCTTAACTTACAGAAGAAGCCATATGAAAGACATTTTTTTAATGTTAATAAATGACACAGAAACTGAGTTCTTTAAATTTCGTTTATGCTATTTTGTTATTATCAAGTTTTTTTTTTTTTTTTTTTTTCTTTTACTCATCAAACTTTTTTTTTCAATTTCATCGTTTATGTATTGTAAATCATTCAGAATAACTAGTATTGCTTGTGTGCATCGGTTTGTGACATTCATTCGTTTCGTACATGCTATTATAATAGTTATTATCATACATTTATCAAATATTAATGAAATAAAAAGAAAGTATAATACATAAATATAATGTGTCTGTGTTGTTGCATATATTGTTTCTATTAATCAATCTGTTGAGTGTATCGTTAACATTAAACATTTATGAGTTTTAAAAAGACTTTTTTGTCAGTTACCCTGTTGTGTTGTTGTTGTTCATCCATCGTCTTCGATGATGACCACAGCTTCATCTTGGTCTAAATAGGGTGAAGTGTGTCCGTGCGTGACCAGCTAGCCCTATACGAGCTTTAAAAGTTTTGCCACACATAAGGAACATACATGTCCAGATTCAGTTGTGGATGCCTGTTGTAATGTCTTAACTGCACGTCTGAACTAGTTTCACCAACTGCTGAAGGTGTCATGCCAGGTGGTGAGAGCGATCATATTTTGTCAGAAGTCTAAACCTACCAGTCGTAGTCATAGATTTAGCTAGTCTGTGGCTGCTTAACTCGTCAAACATTCAAGCTTTTTTATCAAGTTTCCGATTTTTTAACAGGTTGATGCGCCAAAACGAACATCTTCGCTGACTTCACTTCTGTCAAGTTTTTATGTAAAGTTAGTGATTTTTTTAGCAGTTTGATGCGCCAAAACGAACATCTTCGCTGACTTCTTTTCTGTCAAGTTTTTACGTAAAGTTAGTGATTTTTTTAGATTAGATATGCTGATGCATTACTGTCCACAACACAAAAAGGAAAACTGATTATGTCAGTCCATAAGAATAGTGAAGAGCAAAAGCTTTATCTTAATGCAAAGAAAACTAAATTGATGACAACTGATAATACAAATAAGGCAGCTGAAAAATATATCAATGAGGAAAAACTGAAAGAGATGGAGAATTTGTAATATCTTGGATCATTACTAACTAACAATGGAGATACAATAAGGGACATTAAAAGGAGGACATCTAGCGCTCTTCGGAAAATAAAACATCTAAAGAAACTGTGGAGAGGAACAGACAGAACTACAAAAATAAGATTTTTAAGAACATGTATCTTTCCCATCGCAACATATTCCTGTGAGACCTGGACACTTAACAAAATAGAGGAGAAACATATAAATGCTGTTGAATGTAAATGCTACAGAAGAGTTCTTCAAACATCATGGACATAAAAAAGAACAAATATATTCATACTACAAGAACTTAATATTGAAGAAGGCTGGCTGGTAAAGAAGAATAAACAGAGAAAATTTAAGTATTTTTGACATGTTAATCGTCATGATAATTTAGAGAAGACAGTCTTGGAAGGTTACATAATGGGGAAAAAGAAAGAGAGGAAGACCAAGGCGAAGATGGCTGGAAGACATCGTTGATAATCTGCAATCATCAGCAGCAGGCCATCTTGCTTACAAACGAGAAGCCTACAGGGCAGCTGTTAGAGAGGTAATGTTCCACAAGGGACATGCAAGTAACTGACTGACGCGCCTAAACGTACATCTTCACTGTTCTAAGTCTGTCAAGTTTTTACATAAAGTTAGCGATTGTGTGGCTCGTTAACTTGTCATAAATCTAGGTCTTCGCAGCAGGAGATCTGAGCACTTATGGAATTGGTCGCATATGCAATGATCATAACCCACCAATATTTGAAGAAAAATTTGGAACAAGCATTTGGACTGCTCAATCAAGAGGGAGCTATCAGTGAACCAGAGTTGGCTAATGTCGCGTGCTGTCTTCCATCGTAGCTCTTGGCAACCGGCTAGTCTCCTTTCTTCATCTTGTCAACGATATAATGGTTCGATATGTTCGCATTGTCGTGGATTCTGCCGGGAAGCTTGATTTTAAAAAAATGTTCTAGAAACATACGAGAAATGTACATGCTGTAATACTGATTACTGTATGAAGATTTGAAGAGACCGCTGTGGCCCTTGTTAGCCTCAGTGAGAGAAAGGCTCACTAGATATATTGCATTCCTTGAAACCAGTAGCGGTTCAGCCATCACCTAGGCCTCTAAGCTAAACTTAGAAAAGGCCTGTCACCTCAGACCAGTACCATTCATCTTATGATATAAAATTCGTACAACGATAATCTGTGTTTCCATGGGGATTTTTTTTCCTATTCGCAGGAGCCCAGTCACGACCCCAATAACTGTTTGTCATTATCATCATGGGCCATTTCATTACGAAAGTTGGCTGTAGTAATAAATCTCCAGCGGCCTCTCTTCCTCGTCTTGATGGTGCATTCAGCCAAGCTGTATCATGTCCACTCTCGTATGTTATCTTCATCTACGTCTCATGTCTACTTCTCCCTCTCTGATCTGGCCAGGTTATTGAATAATCTGTAACTGCTTGAAATATCAAACTTTTTTTTTCTAAAAAGATCGACATCTCATTGTGAAAGAAGGGAGGGGAAAAAGATTCCCAGAGAAAGTTAAAAAAAAACCCTAATACAATCTCCGAATTATTCCATGTATGTGTTTTATTAGTGCTTTGGTTGCGAGGAGCAGAAGTTCACAAAGCGGGTCACCAAATAGCCACATATCTCACAGGTGCACAAGAACACAGCAAAAGCAAAATCCAGTATCAGACAACACTTTCACCATCTTAAGCCCAACAACCTGGCTTCTGGTCATGTTCTCTTTGACAAAGTCAACAGCTTCACAAAAGCCTGAACCGTGGCTCTCCTCGGAGTAAGCTTGGAAAATTTAAGACACCGGGATTAACAACGCCTGATTTACCTCTCCATGCCTTTCAAAATTCTTTTTTAAATCCCCATTTTCTGCCCACCTTTTATCAAATCCTTTTATCAGATCCGAGATTTTTATTTGGCGAGCTGAGATTGAATTGTTTGTAAGTCAGGTTGGCTTCTCTATGTCTATTTGCTTAGTTAAAGCAGAATTGATGGCCTTATAGGATAAGTGTATACAATACTGAGAACATATGATAACCTCACACTGTTAACTTGGCTACTATTCACTTCATGTGGTATGTGAAAGATGCATTCCGCATGTGGTTACATTTTTTTTACCCGTTATCTGCGTAGTTCCATGATTTTTTTTTCCGTGAGCATGTATTTCACTTAATATACTGACATCTGTATACCGCTGATTCTGATGTTCCTTTGGAGACATTCTCCCGATTTTTGTTTATTTGTTTTGTTTTTGTTTCTTAGAGATACGATGTCAGGAACCAAAAAAAAAAAAAAACTATTCTTACCTGCCAATACAGCTTTAAGAATTGGAGAACTGGAACTAGTCAAGACCCTATTCCACGTAAACAGGCTATTTTGCTCTTTCAGCTTGGCTAACAGGGTGCTTCTCGCAATGGTACTTACGTTACTGGAGTTTGTTAAGAAGAAAACGTTCAAATCTTTGGACCTTTTTTTTCCCGCGGAACACATTTCCAGAGCTTATAGAACACGGCGGTGTTTGTTGCAATGAGCTCAGATTTCCAATTTGTGAGATATTCTCAAACAATCAGTCACATGGTGTAGTGGCTAGTGTACTAATAAAGAAGATCCTGGGTTCGATTCCCTTTTATTTGAAGTAGAAATGTTCGGACCGATTGGTACTAGGGTCTTACTCAGCCTAAAGAAATGGGTACTCGGCATTTCTCTGTCAAGACAAATCAGTAAGGACAGGTGCTAATACCAGGGAACATTGCTCTCTGTCTTAAATAATGCCAGGGAACATTCCTGTCTCTGTCTTAACCAATGCCAGGGAACATTCCTTTCTCTCTCTGTCTTAACTAATGCCAGAGAACATTGCTCTCTAACTAATGCCAAGGAGCATTCCTTTCTCTCTTAACTAATGCCAATGAACATTCCTCTTTCTCTTAACTAATGCCAGGAAACATTCCTCTTTCTCTTAACTAATGCCAATGAACATTCCTCTTTCTCTTAACTAATGCCAGGAAACATTCCTCTTTCTCTTAACTAATGCCAATGAACATTCCTCTTTCTCTTAACTAATGCCAGGAAACATTCCTCTTTCTCTTAACTAATGCCAATGAACATTCCTCTTTCTCTTAACTAATGCCAGGGAACACCCGCTCTCTCTCTCTCTCTCTCTCTCTCTCTCTCTCTCTCTCTCCCTCTCTCTCTCTCTCTTAACTAATGCCAGGAAAATTCCTTTCTGTCTTAACTAATGCCAGGGAACATTGCTCTCTAACTAATGCCATGGAACATTCCTCTCTCTTAACTAATGCCAGGGAATATTCCTCTTTCTCTCTCTCTTAACTAATGCTAGGGAACATTCCTCTCTCTCTTAACTAATCCTAGGGAACATTGGTCTCTAACTAATGGCAAGGAACATTCCTCTCTCTTAACTAATGCCAGGGAACATTCCTCTTTCTCTCTCTCTTAACTAATCCAAGGGAACATTCCTCTCTCTTAACTAATGCAAGGGAACATCCTCTCTCTCTCTCTCTCTCTCTCTCTCTCTCTCTCTTAACCAATGCCAGGGAAAATCCTTTCTCTCTTAACTAATGCCAGGGAACATTCCTCTCTCTCTAAACTGTTGCTACGTATGTAGACTTCCAATATACAAACCAGAAATGGGAATAAGAATAAATTTCAGAGAAAAAAGAACCTCACATCTGAGACCTTGCAGTAGAGGACTAATGAATAGATTATCAGACCACAAATCAGAGACAGATACTGAGAAGATATGGCAGATGTCTAGATTTCGTCAAGAAAAGAAAGGTACAACAGGAGCACATGTACTAGTTATGAATATACGAAGATTCATGTACCTTCATTATCATCGCCATCATCGCATGAGCCTCCTGGAACTTGCGCAAGCCCCAAAGACGTCTGTGTTAGTTCCAGTCAAACCACCCGGGCCACGTCTGGCATAGATCTGTATGCGCTATGTACTCCTGAAGTATACCCAAAAAATGGTCTATTGGTATCGTAATAGCTGATGGATATGTTTGTTGTTTATGCTTCATTCACTAAACTCTGCATTGAATATGGATCTTTTTTTTTTTTACTTCCTTACCCATCTTTTTTTTTTGAATGAAATTTGCCATCAGAACGTGTTCTAAATCAGACTTTCGTTATACATTTGCATAATCTTGGAGAGATAATATTACGTTGTGAACTTTGTTTGTTCTTTTCTTCTGTCTTCTTCTTCTTCTCCCAGGAATTGCGAGCGTGATGCTCTTTGCAGCTGATGAGGTGAACATGTTTAAGCATAGCATCGTGTCGGATTGGGAGTGGGTTATGGTGGCCATTTTTTTTCTGTCTCTGAGTGGAGGTAAAAAGCAGGGGCAGGGGGTCTAATACTTTTCCTTGGCAGACTTAGCCACTCTGGGGGTCATAGCGATCCTTACCCCTGTCTGTCTGTCTGTCTCTGTCTATATGTCTGTCTATCTGTCTGTCTATCTATCTATCTATCTATCTGTCTGTTTGTCTGTCTGTCTATCTATCTATCTATCTGTCTGTCTGTCTGTCTATCTGTCTGTCCGTCTCTTTGCCACCCCTAAAAAAACTCCACCACGAAACCTGTTCAAAAGTCTGACTTTGATTTACCAAACTGTGATCTCGCGCCAGTTTAACCATTGCGCGCTTACCAGCAGAGAGCTTTCCCTGACGAGTTCTGATCTCTGGATAGCTTAACGCGTCCTGTCATCTTTAATTAGCTTAATGGGTTTTTTGGAGGGAGATCGCAAAGATCGTATTTTGTTCTTCTGTTTTTTCTATAAAAAAGAAATGTCGTTTGGCTGAAATAAAAGTTCGGAATGCAGAGCAAAATAATTTATTATTTGCTATTGAAACTGCACAGGTTCTAGTAGTTGAGCGTTCTGCTACTTTACAGCGTTTTTCTAGGCGATGTGTCTAAGAGGGTTATTTCTCAAACGGTTGCGAAATAAAGGGTAAGGTACAGGTTATGGGGGTTTTGTTTTGTTTGTTTTTTTTTTAATGTGTGATACTTTGTGCTGAATTTTTTACGTTTTACTACAAACTCTTTAAACTTTATTTTTGAACTAGGTGAACATGGAGCAAGTCTGAAGTCTTGGGACCTCTGCGGCAGCCTGCCAAACAAAACCAACGGCTCAAGCAACCAAGCAACCGAGATGTGGACGTCTGCATTCCCAGACACGATCGAGCAAAACTGCAGAGCACGTACAACTAAAAATGTTCTCTTTCACAGATACGAGTAATCCGGATCTCTGCTGTCCACAGATATGAGCAAACTGAAGCTCTGCTGTTCACAGATACGAGCAAACTGAAGCTCTGCTGTCCACAGATATGAGCAAACTGAAGCTCTGCTGTCCACAGATATGAGCAAACTGAAGCTCGGCTGTCCACAGATATGAGCAAACTGAAGCTCTGCTGTCCACAGATATGAGCAAACTGAAGCTCTGCTGTTCACAGATATGAGCAAACTGAAGCTCTGCTGTCCACAGATATGAGCAAACTGAAGCTCTGCTGTCCACAGATATGAGCAAACTGAAGCTCTGCTGTTCACAGATACTAGCAAACTGAAGCTCTGTTGTCCACAGATACGAGCAAACTGAAGCTCTGCTGCTCACAGATGAAATACTTATTGTAGGCCAGGACTTAAGATTGTTTCTGTACGGGGCACACCTGGCGTGTCCTCTTCTTTAGCTCCCTACTCACCCCTGTCCCACCCCCATGCATCCACCACCACCTCCCCCCCTCACTCTTTCTCCCAAGCCATAATAAAATTGGACGGAGATGTACATTTCAGCTTCATAAAAAAGATGGAAAGAGTGGGGAAAGTGGCTAGAAACTGGAGTGGCTGAAAGTGGGATGAGCATGTATAAATGAAGATCATACAACAATCCAATATTCCTGTACAATTCTTTTTCATGGACCTCATGCAAAACAACGCAACTGATAAAAAACACAATTTAAATGAAAAATCAAGCACTTAGCCCGTTCCATATCCTCCTTGTAAGAAAGAGGGACATAAAAATTCATCTATTTTTGTATTTATATATGGTGTGTGTGTGTGTGTGCGTGCGTGTGCGTGTGTGTTTTTTTTTTTAGTGTAGTACATGAAAAGTTCTTTTGCCGAAATACTGAATTTTCGTATGATTTTCATTATATGCGGTCTCGTTACTGCCACTCTCGTGTCTGTCAACTTTCCTTGTTCTGTGTTCTTATAAAACTGAACCATACACTCTGCCTACTTTCATTATTAGAACCAGTTTTACCGCATTCGTCATTTCTCTTATCTCTCATCATTCTGTCTAGCCACAGAGGTTTAGCTGTCAGCGATTTTGTTTTCAAACTGCTGAAATGTTCATTTCCTGTTGGGTGAAGAATGTGTTCCATCGGATTAGATACATCTGGTCCAACTGAAGGAGATCTCGGTATGAAATATGGGAAGAAAACACTGATATGAAAGATTAATCATAAACCATCTTATCATAATATAATATTTCATTTTAAGGTGAAACTAATACATCACATTTAGTATTTCTTTGTTGGCTTTGTTGTTATTGTTGTTGTTGTTGTTTTTTTGTTGTTTTTTTTGTGTATTTCATATTCGAAACTTTTTTCCTTGATTATCACATAGTAATGGCTAGAAATGTATAGAACAAAAAATTAAGGTAAAAGTAATCCAATCATGACATAAATATACCTGAAAAATACGGCGATAATGCCTATATTTTCCGTGGCCTGTCAGTACACCATAGAATGGTTGGGCAGTAACATGCCTGGCCGTTACCCCTTCCCTCTGCTTCAGAAGGAAGAAGGTATCCGTTTCTACAGTTTGGAGACCCCTACCTTCAGGTCGGTTCAAGCCACAAGCCTCCGCCATCAGTGACCAGTGCACTAACGCCATACACGCGCCCAAGCAAATCTTGTCAGTTTATTTCGAAATTTATCTAAAGATTTATCGTTCAACTTCTACTATGTTTCCCCAGACGAAAGTTTGAGAAACACTATCCTACGAAACTGTGCAGCTGGCATTCATGGGTATGATATCATTGGGCTATAGTGTACTGATAGGCCATGGAAAATATAGGCATTATCGCCGTATTTTTCAGGTATATTTATGTCATTATTGGATTACTTTTACCTTTACTTTTTGTTCTATACATTTCTAGCCATTACTATGTGATAAACAAGGAAAAAATGTTTCGAATATGAAATACAACGCCAAATCTAAACATATTTCTTCTTTCCTGTAAAGTATGATATAGCTCTAATTTAACAGCGGGGGATGATCTGAGCTTCTGAAATATCTGCATAAATATCTTGGCTTTCTGACCAAAAGATATTGTCAGACAAGCAGCGATGCATGGCTTATCTGCGTATTTATGCCATGGGAATGAAATGCGATAGCACGTAAGAAATATTTAGAAAGGAAGACTTGCTTTTACAGAGAGAAGAGTTGTCAAGCTAAGAGATGAAAGTGTTTAGAGCGCCAGATAAGGTTTGCGATGACATAAAGGCTATTAAATTACGTGGAAGTTAAAATATACATACATACTCTTTGAAGAGTGAACTGCGGACAATGGGTTGTAAAGGAAAGGCAGGTGTTTACTCCTTTGTAGATATGAAAATGGAACTGCTGAACAATATTAGATTGCATTTTTGTCAGCGGGTAGGACTATTACATATTCAAAAACAAAAATTCAGAAGTTTCTGATATTGATGCTTTTTGCCTATAAAAATAACTTTAGTGCAGTTTCAAACGGAAAGAAACGGTGATAAAGTGAAACTAGCAAAATATTCTTACAGAAGCAGGATTTTCCTGAAAGTGAGGAAATGATGGCGAAAAGAGTTCACTAAGAAAATCTTATTCTGTCTCCCTGTAACTGGGAGCAGGTGGTCTTTGCAGCCGATGCTATGAAGATGTTGAGGCACACCTGCGGGTTATGGCAGCTAATCTTTCAGTCCCTGACTGCAGCTAAAGAGCAGGTGGTGTGCAACGCTTCTTTAGCAGACTCCATCGCCATGGGGGACAATGACAGTCCCTGCCTTGTTAGCCAGACTAGGCTTGTTACTGAAGGTAGCAACGGAGAGCTGGGACAGGGTCTTGGTCGGCTATGGCCGCCAAACCTGACTCTAGCATGTCAGCTACAGGTCGCTGACTGCCAAATCGGATAGCGCCTTCACCTTCTATGAAGATTTAAGATAACTATATGAAATGAAAAACATATAGTGACACAAGATGATATATAACACAGTGTATAACAACGGTAAATGTTTACTTAAGGCCCATGTAAGAGACAATGAAAAAAAAAGTTACATCCGAATTTGGATTTAGGTACAACTTTAGCACATAAGAGATAACTAGACTTGCTCTCAACAGGGTAGATCAGTCTGCATGATTAGTCAAGAAAATCAGTAGTCAGATCACCGGACATTTGGCGAAGACCGTGTGTGTATCTGTGCCACAATCCAGGTACCTGCGAAGTGAGAGAATTTAAGGTTTGCTTTCTCTGCTGTTTTTCCACGCTAATCATGCACGCCTGTAACTTGTGCTACTTCAGAATCTGGAAAGTCGACCGGGAATCAAAGAAGAACCTTAAAAGGTGTTGTAGACGTTTCATGACAAGTAGGATTAATTCATTTTTTAAAAAATAACGTTTTCCCAGAAGCCAGATAGAACAGTTCACATAAACGTGGGAATATTTTGTCAGGAAATGACAGTAATAGTTTGCAAGAAAGATATAATCATTTGGTGGAAAATTTCGCATCTTACAAAGAACTTTTTCCAGAGAGACACGCTCTAGATCACGTCTGTAATGAAAACTGACAAGGCCGTGACTGAATCTCTTCAACTGGAAAAGCAGATTGTTTCTGGTCTGCTGACCGAATTAACTTTGTCTTTTCTTATCATCTGAAATATGGGAATGTCCTCTTGGTGAGTGCTCAAAGTGACAAGAGTAATGCAGAATATGTTAAACGCATACAGTACAAATGATAAGACCACATAAGACCTCCGCGTTAACGCGAGGGCACAACAATAGTTATTAAATCAATATTTTGGGTTTTCTCTTTTTTTTTTTTTTTGTAAAGACCTGGCTGTTTGCTAATTCTTCTGCTCACTTCACTGCAGTGTTTTGGTAATTGCTTTCTAAGTTGTACTTCATTGTCAGATTGTTGCCCTGACATATTTGGATCATGTTACTATAAGGCCTATATACTTCACATCTTAAACAAGGCAACAAAATGATAAAACTCGCAACAATCAACTCGGCATACTTTTAATAAACTCAGACACTATATTACACTATTTCAAGAGGGCAAAAAATAACACACACACACACACACACACACACGCGCGCGCGCGCAGAAGTAGCCCCCTACCAACTTGGCACAGACTCGCGTACGCTTCATAAACATATTCAGTCCATCACAGCCACACACACACACACATTAATAACCATCCACATGTGCCATCACACAAGATGGAGATCAATATAAAAATATCTGACAGGCTGGTCACGTGCGATCAAGTACTACACGAAAAAAAAAGGAAAGTAATTTGATTCTGCATCTAGTCTTGAATCCAGAACCAGGAGTACACAGTAGCGTATCTGTGATCAGCGGTTGTTTTCAGGTTGTTATGAAGCGAAGCTCTTCTGTCAGTGATGATGGTGGTTGTGAAGATGATGATGATGATGATATGACATTTGTCGTTTTGTTCAATGCGAAAAGTAAGAAAAAAAAAGATTTACTCTTAAAATAATATATATAATCAACTTCAAAATATGTGTCTAACATTAATCAGTCTCTATGTAACCTATCGAATTAATCAACCTCAGGATTTGTGGGTAACTTGGCTATTTACCACTGACAGAGTTACCACCAACTTTGTTGAACATATCAAGAGCCCAAATCACCGCACTTCATTACCGTCATTTACGAACAAGCAGTGAAGACGCTCGACTGTGCCTTTTGCTAAAAGCGTCATACATTAACTTAAATAATTTTATAGTTCTTTCTTTTTTTTTTAACACAATGATCTTAACACTTTTCGGATGACCCTGCACGGCTTATCAAGGAAAGACTTCCATCGGTCATATTATTTTTTTCTCATATCTTCATAAGCCAAGATCCTTTGTAGCAAGTGCAATGTTCTGTAATCTACCAAATTGAGGATAAAATCTAATGGATTAGAAAACAGATATGGCTGGTGCCTCCAACTGGGCAGAAGTTTAAGGCACAGTCTTTAGAGAGGACAACTACTTGCTTCTGAGGGCACAGTTTTATATGGATTGGATATTTCAAAACTCATATTTGCCAAATATGGGTGCAAAATAATCTAGCACCAATGCTTCCAAAAGGTATAAGATCTCTTGGCTCCAACTCGTCCACTTGCTGAAGCTAAAGAAGCCCATGGGTTTAAACAAAAATAAAGATTTATACTGAAATAAATGTTCCACTTGCTGCCAAAATACGACAACGCTGAGCAGCATTAGTTTAGCAAGAGTAGCATTATTATAGCAAGAGTAGCGTTATTACTCGCTACTTGAAGGTTAAGTTTATTCACACTACAGATTACGCAACACAGGACAGTAAATATTTGCCAGGGAGTGAACGCGGAGAGGCCAAAGCTGAGGCGCAAAGATTCCAGATACCTGGCACGTGTTTGCCATTCGTGACGACGTCAGGTTTCAGTGTGTGAAGACTAGTACGGGACTTATCTACGTAAAGCCTATTAGTCGTGCGTAACTAATCCTGCCAAATCTTATATTTGTGCAACTTGGCAACATGTCTTAGATTATAGCTACGAATATTATCTGATATACCCCTTGTAGTTCTGGTGGATGGACTGGAAAGTTGGCACATGTGGATCTGAACAGGATAGATATGCGCTCATGACTGCAGTAAAACGGGTTCTAGCAGAGGGGAGATAGTCGGAGATGTATGGTGCAGTTATAGAAGGCCAAAAGAAAAAAAAAGCAGTAAAGATGATAAGAAATTCAGAAGAGGTAACGAGATGAGCACGCTGAAATGTAGAGGAAACAGTAACAAACCAATATTTCGGCGATATCCCTTTATTCATAACGATGATAATAACGAAACAACAAAAACACCAAAAAAATGGTACTACTGATATTACTTGCTTGACGTCCTAACTATGTGGATCTAGCGAAGGGTGAACACCAACAACAGTAACAACAACAGCAACAACAACAACAACAACTACTACTACTACTACTACTATTACTATTACTACTACTACTACTACTACTATTACTACTACTACTACTAATCTTCATACTGCTCATCACGTGTTGAAACGAAAGCTTTTAAACCACACACAAAAGATGTGTCTTTGCGTTACTTGCACTTCTGTTGTTTCAAGTAAATACCTGGTGTTTAAAACAGAACGTTTTCTTGCTTTCGTATTCGTAAAATCAGAAAGAGGTCAGTACAGTCTAATTTTTTATAGATTTCATGCTCAGCTGAAATCATCTCAAGTCCGTCCAATCTTTGTTGAGGGTTAATAAGTTTACTAGCAACAGTACTTTCATATTTTAAAAAAAGTGTTATATAACAAGACATCATAAAAAGTTATACAACAAGACACTATAAAATGTTATATAACAAGACACCATTAACATGTTATATAACAAGACACTATAAAATGTTATATAACAAGACACTATAAAAATGTTATAAAGACACTATAAAAATGTTATATAACAAGACACCATAAAAATGTAAAGTCTCTGACCTTAAAGGTAAATATTTCAGCTTCATCGCCCTTGTGGCGGCCCCGAAACAGATTTAAGTCAGGGGGGAAAAAAAAGAGAAGGACCACTGGCACCTTCCCAGATGTCATAAAAGGCGACTAAGGCGGGAATGGGGGAATAGGCCAAGGATCTATTCATCTGTGGGAAAAAAAAGTACCGTATAGAAACACGGAGAAGAAATCCAGAAAATGTTGGACTTCAAAAGGAAGATACCGATAAAAAGAGCGTATGAAGGTAGTCAAAGCCAAAGCCAAAAGGACTCTGCAGAACGGATACCCCAAACAAAGTACAAGGGCATTTTTTTTCTACTGCATATTGGAATGTCAGAACAATGTACTAAATCGAAAAAGTTACCATGACAGCGAGAGAGATGAATAGATACGATATAAAGATACTGAGGTTGAGTGAAACACTGGACAGGGACAGGTAACCTTTAGACTAGCAAAAGGAGATGTAATTTTATTTTGATACACAGATGGAAGCAGAGAACAAATCCAAGAAGAGGGAGAACTGGAGAGATTTTATCCGTAGCCTCTACTCCCAAGAGAGTGACGGGCAATGATGATGATGATGTTTCAGCTTCATTTCTTGCCATTTTGTCCCCTGATTCATCTTCACCCATTTTTATCAAAGCACCGTAAAATTCGCCAATAGAATATCTTAAAGGACGAATAGCTTCGATTCTAGATTCCCAGCGGGTGGTATTTAGTGGCTTTATCGTTAGAGTTGTAATATGATTTTATATGGCTGATTCCCTACATAATGTTAACGCTGAGAAAAGCACATACAATTTCTAAACTGTTTGGAATCCAATATATATATATATATATATAAATGTTCTTCTTGTGGTGTCATTGACAAGTATTTTGCGAGAGAATAAGAACAAGGGATAAAGAAAAGACCAGAAAAGAATACAGAAGATAGGAAAAGACAAGAAAAGACAAGAAAAGGAAAGACAAGAAAAGAAAATACAACACAAGAAAAGAAAAGACAATGAAAGAAAAGACAAGGAAAGAAAAGACAACAAAATAAAAGACACTAGATATGACAAGACAAGACAAGACACTAGATATAACAAGACAAGACAAGAAAAGAAAAAATGTTAGACATGATAAGAGACAAGACAAGAAAAGAAAAGGCAAGAACAGAAAAGACAAGAAAAGACAAGACACTGGACAAGAAAAGAAAATACACTAGACACGACAAGATAAGAAAAGAAGAGAAAAGACAACAACAAAAAAAGACAAGAAAAGAAAAGAAAGGAAAAGAAAATTCAAGAACAGAAAAGACAAGAAAAAAAGACCCTAGACATAACAAGACAAAACAAAGAAAAGGCACTAGACATGACAAGACACGAATAGAAAAGGCAAGAAAATATAAGACACTATATAAGACAAGACAAGAAAAGGCAAGACAATAAAAGAAAAGAGAAGACAATACAATAAAAGACATAGACATGACAGGACAATAAAAGAAAAAAAAGACATGACAAGACAGGACAAGAAAAGAAAAAACACTAGACATGACGAGATAAGAAAAGAAAAGAAAAGAAAGGAAAAGACGAGAACAGAAAAGACAAGAATAGAAATGGAAATAAAAGAAAAGGAAAGAATGGACAGAAAAGAAAAGAAACAGCTCTTGGGTGCAAGTCTCTAAAGCATCGATCAACTCTTGAATGTTCTCCTTTCTTATCTGTTATACTGTGCTACCATAGCAACCCATGCTAGCGACTAGAGTACTCATGACTGATAATCTTATATGAACATATTTAGTTAACACTCAGCCCTTAGTGATTTCTACAGGAATGAAAAAAAAAAAAAGAAAATGCTCATGAATATTGATATCATATGGATCTGTACTAACAAATCCTGCAAATAGTGTTATTTATTCAGTATGGTTTATACCTGGAGTATAGTGTGTAACTATGTTATAATATTTAGCTTTCCGTAACATAGAAGCTATTTCTTCTTTTTAATGGTCCAAGAGAAGAGAGAAATCAATTTACTTTGAATTCTTTTTTCCCAAGATAATGTTGGACCACTCCACGAGTAAGCATGGTCAATAATTCATGAAAATGTGTTTTCTCATAATTTATTTCATGGTGTTTTTTTTTTCAGTTCGTCCTACTTTTTCCGTTTCTCCGAAAACTACCGCCCCCTTAAACTGCACGTGTCACCTACCACCACAACCGGGCCTGCTCATTATGTTTAAATACCCCCATCATAATCAGGGGGAACACCCAAAAAAAAAAAAAAATAACGAAAATTCTGAATTCGAAATTTAAAAAAAAATAATCACGCTACAATAATTTGGAATTTTAACTCAATCAGTTTTCACTTCGGTGATGCTTCTGACCTTAATTTAAGGGCAGTATGTAAGACCTGTCTATAGTTTGGCCCACAACTAGCACCAAAGACCTGTCTATCGTTTGGTCCACAACTAGCATCAAAGATCTGTCTATCGTTTGGCCCACAACTAGCACCAAAGACCACAACGAGCATCAAAGATCTATCTATCGTTTGGCCCACAACGAGCATCAAAGATCTATCTATCGTTTGGCCCACAACGAGCATCAAAGACTTGTCAATCGTTGGCCCACAACGATCACTAAAGACTTGTCTGTCGTTTGGCTCTGAAACGAACATCAAGTACTTGTCTGTCGTTTGGCTCTGAAACGAACATCAAAGACTTGTCAATCGTTGGCCCACAACGAGCACCAAAGTTTCAAACTGGCCTGTAACGTCCGAAAGGCGGATCACCCCCTGGCCTAAAAGAAAGAACCCGCAAACTGTTTCCTGTGGTATATAAAGAGTTAATACAGACTAGAAGTCTATTGTTATTCATCTACTCGTAATACATTTTTGCCAACAATATTATCATATTAAAAACTATTTCAAAATATAACAATTCTTCTTCTTCTTCTTCTACGTTCGCTTTTAACTGGGCTTTATTGCAATGTGTTTCCAGTATGCACTATGCAGTGCGACACATCCCCTTCTGCTGGGTGTATTTTTAGGACTAGGTTCGCCTTCGCATTGCGATCCCTTCTGTCCGTTACCAGAGGGCACCACTAAAAAGAGGGTCTTGTTCGGCTATAGTTCGCCAACCCTAACGTAAACAAGCGGCTATGAAGAGATTACAGCTATAACACTCAGTTTCAGTGGAAATTATGTTTCACATGTTGTGCTGCGGAGTCAGTTTGCTGCAGTTCACAAGTTCCAGCTAATTTCTGGGGATATCCGACGTTGATACGTTGAGTGCAAAATGCGAATGTACCGTATATACCGGACTGTATATAGTGTAGAAAAACGTAGTCTTGTATTTGTTCTCAAGGTCAGAGCGCTTTACTCCACGCCCGCTGATGACGATAGTGACGATAGATAAAGATGATAAATGGTGATGATAATGTCTAACCATGTTAGCGTTCCTCATTTTCAAGATAGATCAAAATAAGAAGAAACGCCCCACAGCGAGCTACAGTGTCAAATGTATCAGGAAGTTGCATGAAAAGGAAATCTATCTTGTTGTGATACAGCCTGTTTGCAGGGGGAGAGAACGCCTAGGCGAAATGAATCAGAATTCACAAAGGTTGTATAGACTGTAGTCCTTGACGAGAAAGATTTTGCATTGCACAAGTCGGGAAAAAACCCCCATTAATAATGCATTCTATCCTTGTCAGAGCGTTATTCTCTTGGCAGTTACTCTGAGAACATCTGGTCATCTAGCCCTGATGTTTGCTTCAGTGAGTATGGTGTTTAGTGTGTCAGTGATATCCTACAACCATCGTCTCTTCTGTTGCCCATCTTTACCAGTAATCATGCCCTGTATTACTGTTCTCTCTAGACCATTACGCCGTTTATCGTAACCAGAGAAAGATTATTTTCTTGATGGAAAGGCTGGTTTAGAGATAAACTCAGCTTAACTGTTGATCCAAGCGATGTATGAAGAATCTGGGTCTGTGAAAAGTAGCAAAGGATAAGCGGATGGCCATGATAAGAAAATCACTTTTAGATATGCCTAAATCTTTTCATATTTTCTGAGCTGATAAGATTCAGAGAAACTTCATACACTGCACATTCCAGGGCTATGTGATCATGCATGAAGTAACTGTTACAATAACTTACTTAGGGATACATTCCTTAGGTCAGTGGGTTACGCATTAAAATCGAGACGAGGGGATAACTGACTGCAGAGGACTGACGGCCGAGGAGAAGTAGGCAGGTAGTGAAATCAGGGGCAATAACTGTGAGAAAGATCATTTGGTTCACAGTAAAGCTTCTTTCTCTCCGAAGACTAATTTGTGCATAGACAGAGGGCACATCTTGTAAGTCGAGTAATGCTAGCCCTTTCACACCAAACGGGTACATAGGGGATATGGTTTAGGTATCCATATTTTCCTTCACCTGTCGGCACGCTAGAGAATGATGTGGACAATGTCATATTTGGCCGTCTTTCCGTCCCCAGTTTCAGAAGGATGCACATAAGCATTTCTGCAGCTGGGGGTTGGCTGAGACACCTGGGCCATGATTTCAACCAGGGATAAACGTGTGTAGCAACCCTCTCAGGTAGCCAAGTCTTGTGAATCTGAGAAAGAAAGTAGGGTTTGGTCAGGAGACATAGAATTCTAACACTAACTACAAAGGGCATACTGAACGATCGTGAGTAAAGTATTTTATAGACTCTGTCCCATGTGGAAATCGTCAGAAGAGATTCTCTTCCCCACCGATAGACAGACAGACACAGATGGATGGATGGATGGATGGATGGATGGATGGATAGATAGATAGATAGATAGATAGATAGATAGATAGATAGATAGATAGATAGATAGATAGATAGATAGATAGATAGATAGATAGATAAGAAAAAATTATTCAGCAGCTAAAAATGAAAATTTAATTCATCATCAGGCAGATAAACATAGACAACATAAGATACGAGTAGAATAAAACATAGACAACAAAAGATACGAGTAGAATAAAACATAGACAACATAAGATACGACTAGTATAAAACATAGACAACATAAGATACGAATAGAATAAAACGTAGACAACATAAGATACGAGTAGAATAAAATATAGACAACATAAGATACGAGTAGAATATAACATAGACAACATAAGATACGAGTAGAATAAAACATAGACATCATAAGATACGAGTAGAATAAAACATAAACAACATAATATACGAATAGAATAAAATATAAACAACATAGGAAACGAGTAGAATAAAACATAGACAACATAGGAAACGAGTAGAATAAAACATAGACACCATGTAAAACGGGTAAAATAAAGCTGTTCTAATCTTTGATTGATATTTCATCGTTAAAAACCGGAAATAGCTTCCGGGTATATCAAATCCACGACATAATTCTTCTGATTTACACTATCAAATGATATTTATTTTTGGTAACGGGAAGCGGAGATTAGAGAGATATCCTAAACAAAAACAGCTGGAATATTTCTGGAACGAATTATATTTAGAACTCGAAAGAAGAATTTAAAGAAAAAAAAAAGTGCTGTGCACTTTTCTGTTCTCTTAACACGCAAAAGGTCTAGAGGATTTTTTTAAATATGACAATAATTATCCTATTTGTTTCTTATTTTCAGACTTGTTCCACGTCCCCGCCAGTAATTTTAAGATTCCCATAATTACCGTACGCTCTTTAATCCCTGAAAAAAACTTCTTGTTTGCATTATTAATTATTTTTTATAGCAAGGTATTTTCTGCTAATTTCTTTCCGTGCAACAGAAACGTAAAGGACACGAAAACTGGAACATGTTACAAGACATTTTGTGATAACTGAGAAAGCACTATAAAAGTACTTGGTCAGCGTCTTTAATCTGTCAGTGTTACATACGGTTACGTACGTCGATATGGAATTGATGGTCGGTACTTTTATTATCACCTGTATTGACTGAAAATAACTCCACACAAACGATTGCCCGTGTAGGTGTGAATTGCAGAGAGACCCTGTGAGAGGGGAGGAGACCCGGGGCTGTACTCCTGGAGTCCGGTTGTTGAGAGGGCCTGGGGCCCCTGTTCCCCTCCCCCCTCCCTTTTTTTTCTTATTACACATAAAAGTCAGAAAAGTGAATGTAATGTTCAGTGTACAGAGGTTTCTGTATTTAGATAGGGGCCCGATAATAAGTGACCCCCTGGCCCGACTTGAGTTTCCACGGCCCTAATTGCAGACCCCCGGAAAGTATAATCCCGACCCGTGTCCTAGACTTGGCCAGAGGCTCTCTCTCTCTCACTCTCTCTCTCTCTCTCTCTCTCTCTCTGAGGGTGAAAGTAAGGAAATGCATGATATAAACTGTAGTCTTTATCTACGCAACAAAGGTAAAGGTTTAACGTGTTCTGGCATTAGCCTCAAGGGTACAGAGCAGGGTGTATCAGATAACAAGCTGGTGTGAGGATAACAATGTGGCGATAAACTCATAAAAAGCCAGCATCCTGTGGTGCTTATTAAATAACAGAATTTTAGGATCTGAAGTTCTGATTGTGAAGTGTCAGGGCCATGATATTAAGAGAACATATTTCATGAGGTATCTGGGGATCACATTTAATCTTTCATTGTCCTTTGCACACCATGTGGACAATGCAATACAAAAAAGCCAGGAAAGCGTTTAGAGCAGTTAAGTTAATGACTGCATTGGGCTTTCCACAGTGCCCTGTGTTCTTGCTGAAGCATGCGCTGGTATTGTCATCATTAGAGTATGGTCTTGGCCTGCTCACCCTGTCCAATGTACAGCCGAATAAACTAGAGCATGTACAGAACGAGGCAATGAGAGTGGTCTTGGATTGCATCAGGGATACTCCAGTGGCAGCCATGCGCTTTCTGCTTGATATGCTGAGTGTGAGGTGAAAACACAAGTATGACCAGGTAAAGGCATACATCAGGGTCGCTGGCATGAAGGATCATCCTCTTCATAATGAGCTGGGGTTGATAAAGGGAAGACACATCAGACAAGGCAGATATGGATGGCTGAGGCCGATGATACAATATCAGTGTGCAATCTAGATGAAGTGGCTAAAGGTGATGTGTGGTTACGGGTACAGATCGACCTCAGCTAATAAAGGTTATTATACAGAAGGGCCGTAAATGTAGAGACTGGGCACAGGGAGTATTTCAACTTTGGATTCAAGATCTCATCCAGCATCATATGGGTCTTCTGACACGGTAATATATGCAGATGGCCCAGTGACTCGGAACAGTAGAAGTGGTTGGGGTTTTGTTGTCTATCGAACTGGAATAGTAGCGGCACAGGGTTCGGTAGCCTCTGAAGCCATTACTTCAAGCATGCGAATGGGAACTGGGGCTGTGTCGGCGGCAGTGGAATGACTAGTGCTCATGTTGTGGTTAATGATGTCACTGAGAAGAAATTGCTTTGAAAAGAATGGGGTCATCTGTTAAGCCAGTCAGCCGTGACAAGCCTAACGGAGTTTTACTGTCCAGGGTATGCTGGAGTGCATGGCAGTGATGTGGAGATATACTGGCTGGGCAGGCTAAAATAAATGGCAGGCTGACAATGGACAAGGGGAATACTTCTAAAGCTGTATTAGACAGACTTCGGGAAAATGAAGAGTGTGAAAATTAAGAACAATATAGATCTGAAAGGATTGCTGGAGCTAGGACAAATTAAAGGTCCTAGCAGGAAATCTGAACTGTGTGGCAGAAAACGCGCCGTAAACAACCAACATTTGACAGGAACTATTAGCAAACGTAATCTTGGGTGGATGCTGCGGCATGCGGCGGGGCATGTATGGGGTTGTCCCGAATGCAGTAAAGCCAGAGTCTAAATTTTTAACCTTTGAACCTATGTTCTGGCTCCAGAGAGTGAGGGGAAGAAGTACTGCAGATTTGGCTGTGACAGCTTTGAGGCAAAGCTAAGATATCAAGAATAACGATGTAATGTTGCTTCAATAAAACTTACAGTTTTTGACAAAGGAGAACTAGATTTAGAAAGACGTGGCTGTTTCAGTGTAAGGGACATAAAAAAAAAGATTTTGAACGATGTCAGTCTTATGACAGAGTGAATATGTAATCTCGGACTTGGGGAAAGTCCGCAATATGATGGGTTTTCGTGTGTGCTTCGTGAACATTTTAGGATTTGAAGGTAGAACTTCGAGAGCCCGTGCGAGAGAACAAAGGTGTTTTTTTTTCATATAGGTTGTGTCGTCTTAGGTATGTTTGATTTGTAGCGTGCTTAGAATGTAAGAACAGTTGTCAGCTTGTTCTTGTGAAGTTTGTTTAACTACACAGTGGTAGTTTTTGTGAAGTCGTTAGAATTTAGGAATATATGTCTGCGTGTCCTTTTTATGACACCGATGAGAGCATTATATGTGTTGTTGCCTAGAGTTTTTTCGGTTTGGATGAATTCTTGATATGAGGTTAGTATGTCATTTTTAAAGTACATGTACATTCCTGTGGCGAAGTCACATTCGCCGGAATGCTTGTGTGTATAATTGTATTGTTGACTTTTCACGTCTGGTACTGATTGTTATCCATACTACAAGAGCTTAATATTGAAGAAGGCTGGCTAGTAAAGAGGATTAAAGAGAGAAAACTTAAATATTTTGGACACATTAAACGTCATGATAATTTAGAGAAGGCCGTATTGGAAGGATACATAATGGCAAAAAGAAAGAGAGGAAGACCAAAACGAAGATGGCTGCAAGACATCGTTGACGATCTGCAAATGGATGTAGCAGCGGCAGGCCATCTTGCTTACAACCGAGAGGCCTACAGGAGTGCTGTTTGGGAGGCAAAGTTCCACAAGGGACATGCAAATGAATGAATGAATGACTGATTGTTCATCTTCTTCATTCATCAGGAATTCCATTGTCATTTTCTCATATTAAATTTGTTGAAGGACTTTGGTAACTGCCGACAGCCTGTTGTGTTCATAAACGCTTTTTTATAGTCTGTTGATCGATTGCTTGGACTATTGTATCCCTATGACTGTCAGACATTTATGTTACCTTCCTTTTGTTCTTGTGTGAACTGTGGAGTTTTACTTTCCTGAACTGAATACTGTTACTAAGTGCTTAACAAAGTAACGCTTTGATTTCAAATATCTGTTACTTATGTTGCTATATCACCTACAATTAGTTAGTGTGTGCCTTACTGTACAAGACAATTGGTCACACTACTTTATGGCTATCCTTGACTGCACAATTTTATACGAAGAAACAAACCTTGTCTTGTCTTTGCCTTGTCTTTGTCTTGACTTTGTCTTGACTTTGTCTTGTCTTTGTCTTGTCTTGTCTTCTTCCTTATATGTCTTTCAATGTTCCGGGGAGAAACAGACTTCTTGATAAGGCTCAGCGGTTTGGCTCATTTTAAGAGATATTTAAGGTGATATTTATCTCCTCCATCCACCTCCTTCGTGTGTGCTATCTCCCTCTGTTTCCTACAATTCCTACCATTCCTAACCTTTAAAGAACATTTAAATAAACTTCACTGTATCTGTGGAAACTGACCTATGAAAGCTTCTAAAACGATAAAATTAAAAGAATAAACGTTAATTATGGAAAGAAATTATAATTCTAAATATTTATTAACCGTAAAGAAGAAACATTTTATATTATATGAAAGGTTGTAATCTGTCTTTGGCTGACCAAAAATAGCCTCATGTTTCATACAATACGTCCAAACTGAGCGTATTTAAAATATATTGTTTTTTTTTTTCGTTTACGGGAATTCTTAAACAATCTACTGAGCTATTCTCTCGCCCTCTCTCTCTCTCTCTTTCTCTCTCTTTCTCTCTCTTTCTCTCTCTCTCTCTCTCTTTTTCTCTCTCTCTCTCTCGTCCCGTCAGTGCTCAGAACACATGGGGATGCTGGTGGTTAGAGATTTCCATTTCTGACCGTCCTTTGCAACCTACTGGGCTATTACTTGACGGAAGCTGTGTGGAAAGCACCGCTCTACTCGCACCTGTTGGAGAACTTCCAAAATACCTGCCTCTAAATTAGAAACAGCAGGAATGTTAATTCGTAATTTGAACATGAAACAAGGGCAGATAAACGACGCTTAGTTCAGCGTCCGTGAAGCGAACAACACAAACACATTAGACGTGGGGTATTAAATGCCTTCTGAAAGATGTAACTTACGAGATGCCCAGAATAGAAAAAGACACTTATCTGACCTAAGACTGTCACTTATAAACCAAGTGACGCCTGTTACAGCTGTTTAGCTGTTGAATCGGGTACTTGGAAGTAAAGAAATAAACTACGTTTATTTGCTCATGAGGAGCGCCGGTTTGCGTTTGGTTTATATAGCGTGGAGGTCTCTCTATGACGTTATCTTATCTTATCTCCTTCCCGTTCCGTTAAACGTCACATAGGGCTCGCAAAGTAGTTCGCCAATTTTATGACGTTATACCTAGTGAATAATGATTGACCAAGACGCTTTATCTCATTATCTCCAAGCGCATCTTGAAAGAAGACTTCATTACAACAACCTGGTGGCTGATTGACGTAGTGGAGCTAACGCAGAAGTCTGGTGTTGCAGCTCGCTGGGAGTGCTTGATCTTGTGTATTCTGGTGATATAAAGAAAGCCGCGACGTTCAGTATGAATCATCATCTCTCGTCACTGCTACCACCATTAAACAGAAGCACGAAATGCTCCACGTCCGACATGGCTGGGAAAAAAAAGTTATTTTTTTCCCCTAAAAAGAGCCAATTTAAACTACAGGCCATTTTCACACAAGCGATCCACGCTGTGTGTGCCGCTGTGTTTACTGTGTTACTATTTTTTGTTACTGAATAGAATGTTGGGGGCACTAGTTGAAGCCGTGTTTGCTGAGTGTTTCTTGATTGTCACTGCCTCCATCCATCCACTTGACTTCCAGGCTCTTTCAAACTTAAAGTTGGCAACACACTGATGCAGAAGTCAAGCCGGTCCTACGTATCACTTGACATGAGGTTTTATTGATAAAGAAAGAGAGGAAAAAAAGGCGAAGATGACTGTAAAATGTCGTTGACGATCTGTTAATGGATGCATCTGCAGCAGAGCATCTTGCGTACAACCGAGAGGCCTACAGAAGAGCTGTTAAGGAGGCAAAGTTCTTCAAGGGACGTGCAAATGACTGACTATCCTTGCTCCAAATTGTGTCATATCTATTCCACAAAGTATATCGATGCATTTAAATAGCTTTCATTGCCAACTAAAAGAATCTAGATGAAAAATAAGCGTTCACTGAGAAAGTAAGATCAGCATTGAAAATAAGTGACGAACCAATATATAGTTTATCTTTACATAACCATTTGCTGCCAAAAGCATTTGGCGTTTGAACTGACAGTGATTTAATACCATTGAGTGGGATTGACTTTCTGTTTGTTTTTGCTCATTTCCTTCTGCATTAAAAAAATCAAATGTAGCTCTTCAGTTTGTTTTGCCTTTGCCATGCTTGTCCTTTTCAAAATCTTTCTGGCACCTTGTATGTCAGAGCAAACATCTCCACGTGCCCTTCCGCGTGACTGATTTTCCAACTCCTGTCTCAACACAGGAAGATGAACGATATCCAATTCATCAAAATCCCACCAGCTGTAATCAAATTCATTCCCTTCATGCAATTCTTTTCGTATTCTTCTTCCAGTTTCACTTTCTAATCATCCATCCATCATCCGTCCTCGCAAAGTAGCCCAAGAACTGACTCATAAAACGCGATCTTTACTGAATCTGCGCTGGTCCTTCCTCTGGTGTAGAGATTTGGCTCCAATCTCTCGCAGTCCAGTTACAGATCAGAGTAGGGTCAAGGGTCATAACCATCTTGCACTAACCAAGTCTGGAGAGAGCAATCATCCTCGCCAAAATCTCGTTAGTTCTCGAATCCGAAGGAGATAACCTTTGTCCTCTTTCTCATTGGATCCAAATGTCCGTCTCAGTAAATATGAATCAGTTCCGTTAGATAATCTTTAACCATTGCTCTGCAAATCTAATTAGGGTTTTCTCTCTTGTTCTTTCGTTATCTATAACAAATCTGCATTTGTCTATATTTAGATCTGGTTGTTGCTAACTTTTTTTTTCCGTAACATTTGTTTACTGTTAGATTCTGAATGAGGAAGTCGTGTTGAACTTGATAACATAATGTTACATTTTGTGTAGCATTTACTGTCTTGTCTTGTGTTATCTCCCTGTAACTGCTAGGTGGTGTTCTTTGCAGCTGATGCTGTGGAGGTGTTGAGGTACGGCATCGTATCGGCGTGGGAACGGGTTATGGCAGCTACTTTTTCAGTCCCGGAGTACAGCTAAAAAGTAAGCTGTTATCAGTGCTTCTTTAGCAGACTCCACCACCAATGGGGACTATAGCCATCCCTGCCTGTTACTAGGGGTACCAACGGAGAGGTGGGACAGGGCCTTGGTTAGCTATGGTTCGCTAACCCTGACGCTAGAATATCAGCTATGGGTCGCTGGTTGCCTAGTCAGATAGCGTCTTCACCCCCAGTATTCACTACGTACAGGCGTCTGTTATGATCGTTGTTGCCAGTTATAACAGGATTTTGGTGGTCTTGTTCTTTCTGTCTGTACTGTTGGTGTGTACAGTGTGTTAATGGGGCTTTACTTAAGCCGTATCGTATCGTAGTGATCACGTTATGCACGTGAATAACAGGTTAGACTTTCATCTTGATCTTCGAGAGTTGAGGTTACTGGACTAGTTATACACAGAATTCCAGCTCTCACTCTCACCTGCTGGACTAGTTAAACACTGTTCCAGACATACTTCTCATCCAGGCTCTTCAAAACCTCACGTTGACGACAACTGGTACATATAGTCAAGTAAATCCTGGGTAACGGTGACTTTGAACATTTATTGATAGAAGGATGATAATGTTGATAAAAATAACATTAAACCCGACTGCCGGCTGATTACCCCTGCCATGTTGCCAGTCCATTCATACGTACAACTGCAGTACAACTATAACGTTCATATGTTCCACGAAGACATCACACTGCACAAAAAACGTCCACAAAGTTACACGTTCAAACCAAAACTGACTCCACGCACTCAGCCTTGCCCCCACAATTCCCTGTCACGGGTTTTGCAGCCCCCATGACCTTCTCGAAGGATCTCAGCACGAGAAAATTCAAAAAGAAAAACCCATAATAATGCCCTTACTATCAAGCCAACAGTTTTTACGCGAATATTGCTATACAATGTCAGTGACGGGTTACTTTGTGTTTTAGACATGGGTAGATAAAAGGCTAATTAGTCTGTAGAAGCTAGACGTGGATATATAAAAGGCTAATTAGTCTTTTAGAAGCTGGACATGGATAGATAAAAGGCTAATTAGTCTGCAGAAGCTAGAAATGGATAGATAAAAGGCTAATTAGTCTGTAGAAGCTATGTCCCTTTGAGCTCAGTACTAGTTCCTCTGAGGTCTGCGCCATAGTCGGCTGCCTCGTTGACCTAGTGGTACCACAGCCGTGAATGCGGCTTAATTTTTGATCAGCCCAGAGAAAATAAATCAATGAATGAATGATCTTTATTTTTAAAGGGCAATTGGGCACATCATTCCATCTTTCATTCTTCCCACACACTCGGTTTAATACAAGTATACAAATTAAATTAGACACACATCAAAATAATTTCTAACGTTATCTAAGAGATAGATAGAGAGAGAGAGAGAGAGAGAGAGAGAGAGAGGACAGTTCCTCGACCAAATCTTCTACAATATATAACTTCTTTCCTCACACACGTAAGCAACATAGTACTATCTCTCTCATATATATATATATATATATATATATATATATATATATAAATGAACGTGTGTGTGTTAGAGCATGACGCTGGAACGCCTGGAGTAATTTCAACCAAATTTGGCACACCTGTGACTTACAATCTGATCAGTACATCGTGGGAGATAGATAATCCCTAGTACCCCTTGGAGGGCCTGGGTGGTGGGGGCTTCGATAGATGAAAACAATGCCCCACTGAATGAAGGGAAGTAACTCCAGTTATATTTATGCCTACTTTGGATTGTCGATCGTGACGGATAAAGGACTGCCCACACAAATCGATGACGTTATATCTGCTGAGATGCCGAACACTTGGCATTGGTAACGAGAAACATTATACACAGAGCAGATTTCTGATTCACGAAAGAAATGCTACTGTTGTTCACCTCATAGTTCATTTAGAAAATGGTCAGAGTGTTTCTTTCATAACAGAGAGCGCCCATACAGTGGTTGATCAGCCACAAACCACATGGGGGGGGGGGCTGGCGGTGGCGGTGGGATGGTGGTGACATTTACAAATCATCGAAAACGACCGATATTAATGTCGAATTCATACTTTTTGGGTCGCTGAGATGAATAGTGACACACCCTATTCCGTTTAAGTCCAAGTTCAGCTCCCATCGGCTTGGGGGGGGGGGCCCTCCGGCTAGGGGTGAGAAGGGGGTGGCATGTACCAAGCATCGAAAATGGCCGATATTAGTGTCGAATCCATAGTTTTCCGTGTCCCTGAGATGAATAGAGACATTCCTGGTGTCGTTTAAGTCCAAGTTCAGACCCCATCGGCGTGAGGGGCCTATGGCTAGGGGTGGGTTGAGATGACATGTACAAATAATCGAAAACGACCGATATTAGTGTCGAACCCATAGTTTTCGAGGTACCTGGGATGAATAGTGACGTTCCCGATGCCGTTTAAGTCCAAGTTCAGCCTCCATGGGAATGTGGATGAGGGTGGGAAATAAAATGTCCATATTGACCGAGATTAGTGTCGAGTCCATAGTGTTCGAAGTCGCTAAGCTGATTGGCGACAATTAAGCCCAAGTGTAGTCGAAAAGAACGAATAGAATTCTGTAGAACAGTCTAGACTTTGTAGAACTTTCTAGAAGGTTGCGGAAATGAATAGAACTTTCGTGACTGGGATAAATAAATACCTGAACAACGTCGGGTACTCAGCTAGTGGTCTTTAATTGCTGTTGACACTGCCTCCACCCCAACCATTCTCCCATCATCGCCAACCATTCTCCCATCATCGCCAACCATTATCCCATCACCGCCAACCATTCTCCCATCACCGCCAACCATTCTCCCATCACCTGCTTATCAGCCATAGAGTTTGGCTGAACAGGAGACAGGAGAAACAGATTTCTAGAAGTTGTCCCTCATAAAATGTCAGCTTGTTATCAATCAGAACACTACCAAGATTGGAAAAGTTCTCAGACTTTTACATTTATTTCGCTGCTCTTAGTGTCATAACTGTTCAAGAGTCAACACAGCTGTCATAGCCTACAAGACCGGAATTTCAAGACCACATAATAAGCTTTAGAATAAATCCAGCTTCCTTGTTTTTCTACTGAGAGCATAAAAAACGGCAGGCCTATATGTGCTTACTTGTAAATAGTTGTTCAACATCCATCAGTCTCGAAGTCTGCCTTCAGTGTGAAAGGAAAATAAAGAAAACAAAAATATCCTATTCTATATCACAAAGGTATAGAAACATGAATCTAAAGGTAAAAAAAATATAGAAAGTTACTATTTTTGAATGTGTAAAAGATAAGGGCATTCTACTGTTCTCTCGCAAGGCACATGGGGCTTCCACTAGGGTTTTATCACAAACGCCTGTCTTTTGCTGCTTTTTTTCCCTTCGTTCATGCCCAGGTGAGCCCTCTAATGCTCAGCATCCTCTCTCTTGTCCTCTTCCATGTCTCATTTTGATCTACCCTTACTCCTGTGTCGCTATGGTGTCAGTCTCAGTGCTATTTTAAAACAACAAACTTTATGTATACTTTTAAAATATTTTTGTAGGTAGATATAAAATATATTTTTATTATACGGAGAATAATTCTACTAGGCATAATTAAAATAGTTAATTGAATAACAGAACTGTAGAAAGTTTTTTGTTTAGTTTAACTCTTTACATTGTTAAGTGTGGATATTTCTGGTGGAAATTTCTACAGCAAATATTCTCAGTTCTTTTCTCATCGTTGGAGACTGAGACGAAAGAATCTGTAAATATTGAGGAGCAATGTTATATTTAGCTTAGGTGTATCTCAGTGCAACAATTGCGCTAGCTGTTAGCTGTTTTAAAATGAAGATAAAGAAAGGAGAGGCAGGTAAATAGACAGACAGAACGAACGAACGAACATACTTTATTTTCAAATGATTAAGAATCGGGCAGGCAGGCCCGTCTGACATTCTGCCCTTCATCATACAGCTTTCACTCGGTCACAGTCATTCAGCATTTGGTAATGAGCATAATAAACATGAAGACACAATTAAATGATTACATAAATAAATAATAAACTTATCTCATGTCCATACACTCTACACTCGGATTTATGCAACAACATGAAATAAACTTGCATTCTTACATTCATTCAAAACTAACAAATTTATAGAAAAGCGGTATATAAAAAAATTACAACAATCAAGTCATACTTTAAACTACTTTAGACTACGCTTAGGGAAGCATATAGTCCATATCAAACAGATGTTGACAAAGTTTAAAGTTATAAGAACGAATATTACATATAAGTTTTACATGACTTGGTAGGGCATTCCAAAGGTGGGCAGCTGAGTAAGAGAAACTTTTTTTTTAAACACGTCAAGCCTTGGTTTTGGGAGAATACAATTGCTTAAGCGTTGGCTGTGTTTTGGGTTGGATTTGAACAACGACAACAGATAGGGTGGGGCATTGTGCGATATAATTTTATGAATTAACTTGGCCTTGTTGAAATGAAATCTCTTCTTGAGGGGTATAATATCAAGATGTTTGTCCTTATTTGTAATATGTGCGACATGTTTGTCATCTATGAGCTTTACTACTCGTTTTTGAAGTGAGTAAAGTCTTTTCATGTTTGGAATGGAGCAGCCATCCCAGACTGTGGAACAGTTGTCCAAGTGTGTTTGTATCTGTGATATGTAGTGTATTTTTCTGGTGTCTATGTCAAGAAAATGTTTAATTTTAGTAAATTGGTAAAACGTTTTGTGCAATGAGTTGTTTTGATTGCCTACATGATGGTTCCAGCTGAGGTGGTGGTCAATCATGAGACCTAGAATTTTATGTTCACTAACATTCTGTATCTGTTAAGTTCCAGCATGGAGCTGTAGTGTTGTTGTTGGTGAATTTATAAATTTCTGTCTTGTTGTAACGAGCATGGATTTTGCTTTGCTGGTGTTTATGAGCATTCTGTTGTTATTGCTCCAGTTATACTGCTTATTTCACTTTGAAGAGTTGACTCAGGGTTAATACAGTCATCATCGCTAGTGTAAACTGTGCAGTCATCAGCAAAGAGCTCACAAGATGATTTTTTTAGATGAAGTGGAAGATCATTGATGTAGATGGTAAACGGGAGAAGACCAAGAATAGATCCCTGAGGAACCCCATTATCAACCACAGATGAACTTGACTTAGAGTTTTTGAGGCAAACTACCTGCTGTCTGTTGGAAAGAAAGGATGTAATAAATTTTGTCACGTCAGTGTGTAATCTATAAGTCTCAAGCTTTCTAACTAGGATTTCATGATCAAGCATGTCAAATGCTTTTTTAAAGTCAACAAAGACAGCACCACATAATTTATCATATTTTATATAGGAAAATATGGGCACTAATACTATATTCCTATGTGCCTCTAAGGCATGATAGGATTACCGTTACCTTTTTTTTTTATTAGATAAGCAACATTCTGTCATTTTTGTGAGAGCTGTGTGGCAGGAATGTTTCAGCCTAAAACCTGACTGACAGTCAACAATCAAATCATTTTCTTGCATGTGTTGTAAGGTTGTTTTTTATATGTGTTTTTCTAGGGGTTTTGACAAAGTCGATAGAGTGGAAATTGGTCTATATCTTGAGGAATTTTTTTTTCCCAACCAGATTTAAAAAAGGGATGAACTTTTGCAATTTTAAAAGCCTGAGGAAAATGACAATGTGCAATGCACTGATTGTAAATATATGTTAATGTATCTGTAATTACTGGGGCTGACTAGTGTAATATCTTGTTGCTAATTTCATCAAGTCCTGCTGTATTGTCACTAACTGACATGAAAGGAATACTGGGTTGATTAGATTTGCATATTTGCTACCTATATTTAATTCGCTTAAGTCAAAAGTAGGGGTTGGCAGTGAAGATTTTAAGATATTGACTTCTCTGAAGTGATTGCTGAACTCTTCACAAGCGGGCACATGATTATAACTCTGCAAGTCAGACTGTTTCCTCTTGTTTGCTAGAATGTTAATTGCTTTCCAGACAGACTTACTGTGTGATTTATGCTGAACTAGGTTCCTAAAGTAATTTCTCTTTTCTTGCCTAATTAAATACTGAACTCTATTTCTAAGTAATCGGTAGATAGTGAATTCCTTATTTTTTTTGTGGGCCTGATCTGAGAAGAAACAATCAGAGAATACCGAAACAAGCTATCAAGTGGAGCACAACAGGCTGAAGAAAAGGAGGTCGACCACGTGAAACTCTAAAGAGGACATTGTTAAGAGAAGCCAGTTTAGTGGGCACAACATCTCTTGATGAAGTTGAAAGACTCGCCGAGAACAGGAAAACTTGGCAAACAACTGTGCGAGCCCTATGTGACTTTTAACAGCACAGGAAGGATGTAAGATGTAAGATGTAAAATCCTTTTCTCTCATTCATTCATTCATTCATTTGCATGTCCCTTGCGAAATTTTGCCTCACTAACTGCACTCCTGTAAGCCTCTCGTTGTGAGGAAGATGGCCTGCTGCTGATGCATCCATGACTTGCAATATCTCAGGTGTTATCCATGAGGAATTCACTTGATGTTTAACTGTCACCTTTTTAATAGGAACATACTTGTCAAATATATCCCTGAAGGTTTTTATCCAGTATTCCAGGGCTTTGTCAGGGTCAGTTAGTTGGTACACATGATCTAGAGGTGCTACATGTAGCTCTTTCAGAAATGATTCTAAGCTTAATTTGCTAAAACTTCTAAATTTAATACTGGTATGTTTATTTTCGGGAATTTTCAAGCCATGTCGGGTCCATGTGCAACCATATAGTGATCACTCAGTGATGTGTGAGTGACTTTACATTCTATAATGTTTTCTGGATGAGCTACATATATGTGATCTGTTAGTGTGGATGATGTTTCAGTTACTCTGGTAGGTTTTGTGATAATTTGGGATACATTGTATGATAAAACATAATCATTCCATGCAGCATCTGTTTGTCTGTAATTAATGTTGAAATCTAGAAGAACAAGTATACCCTTTAAATTAAAAGACGAAACATAATCCATCATACTTGTAAAGTGATTATATCACAATGCTGTTGCATCTGGATTACGATACAAAAACCCAATTAAGATTGAGCTCTGCTTTGGAAGTTTGATTTCCAACCACATACATTCAATATCTAATGTCTCAAGGTCTTTTCTACGGCAAGATTGTATGGCTGCGGTAACATATACAACTAATCCTATCTCAAGCTTCCTAGTAGGGTCACGTCGAAGTAAATTATAACCGTCTATCCTAATGTCTTCGTCAGTTATATTTTTGTTTAGACGGTTTTCTGAAAAGCGAAACACGTGGAAGTTATGATTAACTATATTAGTTGCCTCAGAAAGCTTCCCTAGCAGGTGGTAAATGTCTAAATGACTAATTCTGAGACCTTCCGTTCGTAGCCACTCATCAACTATCTGGGCCATTTTCTATAACTAGTAATGGTAAAGTTACAACGATAAATAATTGAAGAACAAGATATTTCATGAAATGTCACAGTTCCTTTTGTCTGAACATCGGTGACATGTGTTGCTGGTGGATGACAGGCATCATGAAGGCTTGGCTTAAGCTGCTGGTCTGAACTGCATGAGATAATGTAAATCTTGATTCCACTGCGGTGGGTGTGGTAGATTCTTGGTTATGTTAGCAGTGGTTGGCCTGGATGATTGGGGCTGCCGAGTGGGAAGGGGCGAGATGAGTCATAGGGAGAGGATAAAGGAGCTGGAGTTGGAGTTGGTATGGGGGCAGGTGGTGAGGTTTTGGAGGACGCAGGGGGTTGCGTAATCAGAGGAGAGGTGGTCCCCCGTGTGTTACGGGTTTTTACTTGTCTTCGCTGCTTTATGTTGCCTGACGGTGGCACTCTGTCCTGCTTTATGTTGCCTGACGGTGGCACTCTGTCCTGCTGTGTTGGGGCGGGATACTTAATATTTTTAGCTAGCATGCTAGTACCGATCTTGTTGGTGTGGATCTTGTCAGGATAAAGTCTTTTCTTGGGAGCTCCAGACTCCGAAGAGAAAAACGGGGTGTTGTCGATGAAACTTAAGTTGTTTTATTGGCACAGTGTGCTGAGAATTCCGTTGTTGTTGTTGTTTGTTGTTGTTGTTGTTGTGTGCCAAGCGACGCTCAGCACCAGAGCACGCAGGTATGATTGAGGATATGAAGACGGACGTGCTTGGAGATTTCTGTTTAATTGTCGATATCAGGACATGAAGATCGTGGGGTGTGAGGGTCAAACCATTCATGCTGGCGTTGATGCTAACACGAACTGTTGTCCTCATGATCTTTGGGTCGACGTTCAAGCTTCTCAGTGTTCCTATTATTTTCATGATAGCGGCCCCTGGTACCGGAATCACCGAGACTATGTCCTCGGCTGAGATGGACAATCGGTCAGCATAGAATCCTTTCATGATAATGGAGATAAAACGAGGGACATTAAAAGTAGGACATCTATCGCTCTTCAGAAAGTAAATAACTAAAGAATCTGTGGAGAGGAACAGACAGAACCACAAAATAAGATTTTTAAGGGCATGCATCTTTCCCATCGCAACATACGTCTGTGAGACCTGGACACTTGACAAAACAGCTGAGAAACATACAAATGCTTTTGAATGTAAATGCTACCGAAGAGTTCTTCAAATATCGTGGACACAAAAAAGAACAAATATATCCATACTACAAGAACTTAATATTGAAGAAGACTGGCTAGTAAAGAGGATTAAAGAGAGAAAACTTAAATATTTTGGACACATTAAACGTCATGATAATCTAGAGAAGACCATCTTGGAAGGGTACATAATGGCAAAAAGAAAGAGAGGAAGACCAAGGCGAATCTGCAAGACATCGTTGATGATCTGCAAATGGATGCATCAGCCATCTTGCTCACAACGGAGAGGCCTACAGGAGTGCTGTTTGGGAGGCAAAGTTCCACAAGGGACACGCAAATGAATGAATGAATGAGGGAGTCTCCAGTCACCAGATGATTAATGTTTTCTTTGATGCGGAAGTTGTGCTTGTGATTGGGATGGTGCTGGTGGTGATTTCGATGTGGAAGTTGCTGAGGGGAATGCTTGTGAACCATGTCTGCTTTTAGTGATGTAGAGATCTGTTGACTGCTTGTTGCTGAACTGTCCTGCAAAACTTCAAACCTGTTGGTAATGTTTACATCGATGGAGTACATTGTGTTGACTTCTTTCAGTTCTTCTGATGATCTTTACTGCCCAGAGTCTAGGCGTAAGCTCAAGTTCCTGTCGGGATTTATTTGATGAGCTCGCTGACGGTGGCTCAGCTTGTGATTGTGTCCCCTGATTTGGGTCACTTTCATCTGTAGAAACTTTCTCGGCGCTTTTTTCTTGAATGTTATTTTGGCTGAGAGTTTCTGACCGTGTCAAATCAATAAGATATTTCCTGCCATGATTTTCCTCTCTGAGAGTCATGATTTCTCTCCTGAGACTGTCATTTTCACTGCTGAAAGACTGTTTTATTTCAGCAGCCATGTCTTTGATGAGGGTCTTTACCAACTCCTTGACAGCATTTACTACTTCCGGGCTAAAAGGAACTGATGGCCTTTCGCCCGAAGTTAAAGTTTCCAGAGAACTTTGATCACCAAGTGACTCTTGACAACTGTGGTTTGTGATGCACACG